>PVJD01008366.1:0-73361 GCA_004026545.1 Mormoops blainvillei
AAAAAAAAAAAAGTTGGCTCTGGCTGGTGTGGCTCAGTGGATTGAGTGCCAGCCTGAGAACCAAAGGGTTGCAGATTGGATTCCCAATCAGGGCACGTGCCTGGGTTGTGGGCAAGGTCGCCAGTAGGGGATGCGTAAGAGCCATCCACGCATTGATGTTTCTCTCCCTCTCTTTCTCCCTCCCTTCCCCTCTCTAAAAATAAATAAAATCTTTTTTAAAAAAGTTGAATGGTTGTATATAACAATAAACAAAGTCTTTGCTTGAATTTAAGAATTACACACACAGAGTAAATGAATTTGCAAATGTCTCCAAGAGAAAAGGATACTGTTTTCTGCCAATCTATGCATTCATTTAAGAGCATGTAAAGCTAATAAGCATTTTTGTCAATTAAATACTTAGATGTTACAAAGATATGGATTCTCTCCACACAAAGAAATGAGATCTAAGTTTTGGGGGAAAGATTACAAGGCAGTATGTACACACAATGGACAGCCATGTAAGATTTTTGGGTGTCAGTCCATGGGGGGGATGATGGTGACAGGCACTCAGGAGAGTGGCAGGAGAGACAAGATGAATCACCTGCAGAACCCAGTCACCTCAGAGGATCTCTACAGGTGTAGCTAAGGAGACCCTGACATGCATAATTCAGGCACTATCTCTGACGTAACCTGGTAAGCTGCAATGCAGACAATCTTATTCAAATGTGCCCAAATATACATTAACAGCTATCACATAGCTTGCTGACCACAGTTATTAAGACTAACACCCCTTCTTAGAATTACCTGATATAGTTTGACTTCCCACGTACTTTCTTATAGGGGAAAGATATGTGCCCAACTTACAGTAATAGTCTTGTTTGCTTGGTAGATATATTTCTCATAGTAAATTGGCATGCTGGTTAATTTATAACAACTTGGAAGTTATATAAATGTCCAATAACAGGGAAATTAGTTAAGAACAAAATTCACGATAATATATAAGACTATGAAGCCATTACAAAACATGATGTAACAGAGCAGATACTGCCATGGGAAAATGCTCACAATAGAGGACATTTTAAACTTTATCTATTTATTTATAGAGAGAGGGGAAGGGAGGGAGAAAGAAAGGGAGAGAAATATGAATGAGAGAGAAACATCAATCAGCTGCCTCCCACACATACCCTGACTGGGACTGAACCTGAAACCCAGGCATGTGCTCCGACTGGGAATCGAACTGACGATCCTTTGCTGGATGATGCCCAACCAACTGAACCTCACTAGTCAGGACACAACAGAGGACATTTTAAAAATCCGATTACAAAACAGATGTACCATATGATCCCAGCTATGTTTAAAATACATATATATTTTGTCTCAGGACACAATTAGAAATGAATTGATTTTGTGCTTTTGTAAATTTCTTAGTTTTCTGTTTTTCAAATTTCTATAATGAACAATTACTTCTATAATCAGAAGATAAGCAGTAATTTTAAAAAGTTTTTAATCCTCACCTGAGGACATGTTTATTGATTTGAGAGACAGAGAGAGAAACATCAATGTGAGAAACATGGATCAGTTGTCTCCCACAGGCACCTCAACCAGGGATCAAATCCACAACCTAGGTATGTGCCCCCGACTGGGGATCAAACCCACAAACTTCTGGTGTACGGGACAAGGCCCCAACCAGCTGAGCCGCCTGGCCAGCGCAAGAAGCACTAATTTTTAAAAAAATTATCATTCAGGCCTTGACCAGTGTGGCTCAGCTGGCTGGGTATCCCACAAAGTGAAAGGCTGTTGCCAGTTAGATCCCCGGTCAGGGCACATGCCTGGGTTGCTGGTTCAGTCCTGGTCAGTGCAGATTAGCTATTAACACCGCACTTTTTGTGAACTTTGTGGTGTGCGCCTGAGGGCCAGGCCTCGTGTCACTTGTGGCGGCCCCACTTGTACAGCCAGCCCCAGAAAAAGCAGCAGGCTTCTCCATCACATTCCAATATAAGCAACAGATAACAAAGACAGAAAGGGAAATTGAGAGTTTAGAAACTCACAAGTGGTTCTGAGCAGGGGTCAGGGGCTGTCCCACCAGCCAGCCTCTCTTCCCTTTCCTCACTGGTTCCCAAGGGTTATAAGTTGGTCAATGGCTCAAAAGCCACAGAGCTGCTGGGACCAGCTGGGACTTAAATTTGATGCGCATTCTACCTAACAAGTATCTTTCAGATTCTACAGAGGGGAAACAGGACTTGATTACATCCTCATGTTTTATTTGGTAATTATCCTATTCAGTTCTTTTCCCTTCTATGTTGTGAATTTTGAGCTTCTCAGACCTGCTTCTCTTTTCCATTCTCCCATACTAACAGAATTTCAAGCCTGGCTTTGAAAAGGTCTTCCCAACTGCTGGTGAAAAAAGTCTCAGCTGCTGAAAAGCAAATTCTATTCAATGTCATATGAGTGCTCTTGCCAGTGTTACTTTTAAGGAGTCTTTCAAGGCTTCTGGACTTCAGAGACTGTTACTACGTCCTGGGAAAATGATTTTTAAAGTCTATAATTCCAATTGGTTATTTAATAATCTGTAGTCCTGGTAGCACTGTTTAAATAGATATGCTAGGTTTTCTGGGAGCTGTGATTTTTCATTCTCAAGCTAGACGAGGGTCATTAGCGACTTCCAAACTCGTAAGAGCATGGACGTAAAAATGAAAAACTCTTAACTTAATTGGACTTAGTTTTTAGAGAATTTGACAGTCTAGTGTTTAAGTTAACCTTATCAGCAATAGAGCTGCAACTGTTTAAATGTCTGGTGGTGAAAGATATTCTTTTGTCTTCAGCAAACTTGTGGAGAGGACTGACCCCCGAGCTGTCTGGATCATGGTGGAGTGCAACCATCCTGCAACGGGGCCAGGGCCCAGTCCATGCAACCAAGAGAGCATAGAACCAGCACGGGCTTTTGGGCCTCCAAGAAGCCAGTGGAGGTCTTTACCTTTAAGGGGCAAAATAGCCTTTCCTGTTAGGATAACTTTCTGGTCCTCTTCCCAAAGCTGTGGATAAGTCTCCACGATTTCACTATGAGGGCAGAGATGAAGCAGGGATGTAGGTCCCATCGCTGTCACCCAGATACTTTTTCTCAGTTCAATGTCAAAATAGGGCGCACTGGACTCAGGAAGCTTATTGAGGGTTCTGAGAATTTGGGAGTTCCCGATCCAAAGTCACATTCTCTGCTCTGCTTCCATTTCCAAACGAAAATGAAGATATAGTTGCTAAATGGAGCACATAAGAACTGTAAATGCTACATCTGCTCACTTAGAAATCCTAAGTCCATGGGAACTGAGAAGGTGGAAGGAAATCCATCTTAAGCCTTCCTTTACAGGAACTCTGAACCACAGCAAGAGGCTGGATAAGCATTGGTAACAGTAAGACCAACCAGGAGAAAACTGATTAGAATGAGCCTCTATTCTTAACAATAGAACTCATAAGACTTTAAAATTACTTAGTAGAATCACTACAGGTTGAAGGCAGAACAGGACAGGGGCCCCAAAGACATTCCTGCACTCATGCATTTGGCTATGGTTTTTGTCCAGCCCAGATACACTCTTTGCAAATGGCTGATCACCTCAGGTTTATAAACTGAAAATCCTATTTGTGGGCAAAGGGTCAGCATGTTAAGGAATCAGGGTATTCGGGTAACTGTCTCCTGGTGAGCCCCCTAATTTCATAGCCCCAGGCAAGCTAACTGTGATCCTCTTTGGCTCGTTCTCACCGGCTCTAGATACCCCATTCGCTTCCTTCTTTCCGTTCTCCCTATCACTAGCTGTACACTTCATAGCTTCCCATTTTCTTGCTGTCCACTCTAACGTAAAAAAGCTTCTAAAGGTTTTTCTGTTGATCACTACAGAAATACAATGGGGAATTAAAGCCTGGTCTCTGTGATATCTGGGATACCCAATTTTCCTCTGTAAATGATATCTGGGAACCTCTTTTCTACCACACTGTCTTATCAAAGATGGAGTTCAATTCCATCCCATTCTTACATACTTTCTCCAGCACTTGTGGTGGGAGACTCCTTTTCTAACTACCTCATTCAAATCTTTTCCTGATAGGTCAGCACTCAAAAATGTACACCCACTTGCTTTGTGGCAGCAAAATACAATGTGCAAATACTCATCAGACTGAGAAACTCATTGAGATTTCTCAGGAATACAGAATTATTTGGCTCTTTGAACCTAAAGTTCTTCATTCACTTGCTTATGTTTAAACACGTTTGGTTAAACATTTTCCTTTAACTCTAATTTTGCTTTACTATCAGAGTTTAACACTTTCCAATTGCTTATATGGGTCCCTGTGACAGAGGCGATTTGAAGATATGAGAGGGAAGGTTAAGAAAGAGGAAACCGACATAAGGAGAATTACTAACCTCTCCTATACAACCACCCCCCACCCCGCCCTTGGAGAAGCAGTCAGAGTGGATGTGTAGGAAGCATGGAAATGTAATAGATATGTAGAGGCATTCACAGGTTACTGGGATTCCTGAGATTCCCCATGTTTTCAAACTTTGGATACATTTATAAATTAAAGAGGCCCTGGATGGTGTGACTCAGTGGAATGAGCTGGCCTGCAAACCTAAGGGTTGCACGCTCTATTCCCAGTCAGGGCACATGACTGGGTTGTACACCAGGTCCCCAGCTGGGGGCATGTGAGAGACAACCGATGGGTCCTCTCACACATTGATGTTTCTCTCCCTTTCTCCCTCCCTTCCCCGCTCTCTAAAAATAAATAAATAAAATAAAGAGTATCTGACAGTTAAAGAAAAAAGTCATATAAAGAACTAAGTAAATACCGACTAAAGGACACAAGGACAAGAAACTTGGGCTCAGAGGTGTGTCTATCCCTACACATTCTGCTCTGCAGTCCGACGCTCCGGAACACAGGGTAGAGGGCTGCGGAGGAAGACCGGTGAGGCGGACACAGCAGTTAAGCTTTCTAGCCCGGCCGCCTGGAGTCACACGCAAGTCCTTAGTCGGTGCGACGACTTTTCCACAACTCTTTAGCATCACGTCAGGGTAACGCCTTCCGAGGGTGGTCCAGGTGCTTCCACTTTTCGTGTCTGAAGCCCACGTCCGCATCTTCCAAAGTCACTTGTTCCAGGAACAGGAGGCTTCTCCACCTACCACCTCTCCTGGAAGTACACACAGGGATGCAGACTTGAGAAGTGGCAGATGAAAGGGCCTGAGAAGAGGCAGTCGGGGGACACCGACAAGCCGCGCACGGGGAAATGCGCAGCCGGTGTCCACCCCGCCGGGAGCTCGGGACCCGCAGCCGCTCACCTCAGGCGCTGGAGGCATGGCTTGGCGAAGGAGAGGGAAGATCAGAGGATGAAGTACAAGTCGCCCGCTCTCCACGGCACACGGTGGGACAAACTCGAGGGGAGCAACGGAATCTTGCCCTGCTTGCCCACCACAATGTGAAGGCGCCACGGCCCCGCCCCCGCCTCCGTCCCCGCCCCCGGCCGACTGCACGGCCTCTCTAGGGTGCTCGGAGGACCTCCGTCTCGGTGGGTCTCCCCAGGACGCCGGGTACAGCACTGGTCCAGGTTTTTTCCCCGTGAGAATGCGAGGCGGCGTTGATGTGAGGCTTGGCTTAATCCCGGTTCAGATTTTATGTGAATCATCCAGTAAAACACTTTTTCCGTTGCATTTCCTTTGGACATCTAAAGAAATAGAAAGAAAAAAGCAATCACAGCTGTTAATATTTTAGTGAATTTTAATTTCCTACACATAGTTTGATATGTTTGTGTTTTTGCCTTCTTCAATTTTTCCACTTAATGTTGTCACGTAAGCTCACGATCCCCGCGCCCCCATACTCTTACACATTGTAATAGTCCATTAACTCGATTATCATCAATTACTTATTTATTTCATATCAAATCACCTGGATTGAGCTCGGGGAAAATGGTCCTCCCATGGTATGGGGACAGAATTGTCTCAGCCGATCCTCGACGAGGTGCTGTGTGTTCTCTCCAAGGAGCTGTGGAGGATGGTGCTCGCTGATGACGCATCCCCTCTCTCTAATTACTCAAAAGAGGCTGTTCTTATAATCTTGTTCTCACGAGGAGTTTAACCTTTCTAAACCAATTGGTTGGTTTTTGGCCTATGGACCCTGCAAGTTTCGAATTTGAGTTGAACTGCCTGCTAGAAAGCTTAGAGTAAATCTTAACGGGGCAAGACATACGACGTTAAAATATGTATTATTATTATTATTATTATTATTATTATTATTATTATTTTGTATTGCTAAACCCACTCCTGGCCCTCCCACTTTGCCATCTTTGTTTTCCGTTTACCTACCTTTCTTGTTGTTTTCAATATATTTTATTTGGCTTTTTGGTTTAGGCCTCCATAAAACACCCTAAATCCGTTTTGAATCGAGGTGTAATATAAAGGAATAAATAAAATTGCTCAACCATTTCCCTACTGTTGTAATAAATACTCATAATTTTTAGTTCTTTGAAATTTTCACAGATGAACATTTTTTACCATAAAAATGCTTTTTTTATTTAGGTTTTTCCGTAAGCCAAACTTTTAGAAAATACTGAATCAAAAGAAATAATATTCAATGAATATTTATTGAGGTTTGTGGATGCTGTGGGATATACAGATGTGGGGAGGGGCAGGGGACACATGAATCCCTAACACTTATTGAGGGTTTACTTCATGCCAGGTACTTGTTAAGCCCTTCACATGGGTCTTGCCCTCAATATGCTCAAAAGTACGTTCTTATAAAAGCTAAATAACCACAAAAGACAGGGCCCAGTAAAAGAGTTCCCAAGAATGAGGGCTGCAGGGGTTCAGGGGAAGAATACTGTGAAATGCAGCTAATCAGCTGCCAAGTTGGTAAATACCCTAGGGACACATTTGAGAGCAGAAAGGATTATTTGCAGTTGCTCATGTTTAAATTAATTTTCAATTAATTAAAGCTGTAAACAGATTTTCTTAAACTTTAAAGTTTAACTTACATAACTTTGATGTTCTATTTAGAAACCTTGTAATTTTTGTATAAAAATAAGAGCAATAAATTTTCCCTTTATTAACATTCAGTTAGTCCATGGGCTTGACATATTAGATTTGCTTGAACAGTACCCATGCCACAAAGTTAGTTAATTAAGTTCTCTTAAATTTTTAAACTACATTCATAAATTTAGTTATCTTGATTTTTTTTTCAAGCATTTCAAATTCCTTATAGGGCAGATTTACAAGTCAAACAAGAAAAAAATATTCTTAAGCATGTAAACCTAATTGTTAACTCTCATAAACCTAATTGTTCAAACTTCTAAATGTGGCAAATCAAGTTATATTAAAGATTTCAACACTGTTTACAAGTGTAGTCAAATTATCTTATAACTTTTAACTTCAAATAACAAGTCTAAAATAAATCACACAATTCAATTTGAAATCACAAATTGACCTGTCAGATTTTCTAATAGGCCAAATTCTCTTAAATATTATAGACACATTAAAAAATAAACATACAGCCCTGGCCTGATAGCTCAGCTTGTTAGAGTATCATCCCAATACACCAAGGCTGCATGTTTGTTTCCCTGTCAGGGCACATACAAGAATCAAATAATGAATGCATAAATAAGTGGAACAGCAAATCAATCTCTCTCTCTCTGTCTTTCTCTCTCGCTCCTCCCCCACCCCCGCTTCCTATCTGTCTCTAAAAATCAATTTTAAAAAATAACAACACAGAGTATCTCAACCTTCCAAAATATTTTCCCTAACCTTTACACTAATGAAATAACATTATGGATTTATTTTCAGTCATTTCTATTTTCCTTCCCAGGATGGTAGATTAAAATACTTTATGTTCATATTTTTCTTTGCCATGATTCTACAATCATTTTATTGATTTGCAACAAAATCAATAAGTCTGATAAGTCTAAACAAAAGTCTGATAATTACCCACCTAAGTGTAAACTTAGATTTAAATAAAACTAATATAATGTGAAAATTAATAAAAGAAACATCAACTCAAATCGGAGTTGGGAAGGCCTTGCATCTTGCATCTCCAACGGGAAGATGTTTCTACTGCTCCCAGCAGAAAGGACATTTTCTTCTTGCACAGCAACAAGGCCAGCCAATGAAAAGCGCTCAGCTCAGCCAATGAGAAGTTGTCATAACCTTGAACTTTTATTTTCTGCCAATGAACTTGCATTTTTCCTTTGATTTTTTTTTGCCCGCCCTCCTTTCTGCAAAAGCGTTCCTTTTTTTTTTTAAAGATTTTATTTATTTTATTTTTAGACAGAGGGGAAGAGAGGGAGAAAGAGAGAAACATCAATGTGTGGTTGCCTCTTGCGCACCCCCTACTGGGCACCTGACCCACAACCCAGGCATGTGTCCTGACTGGGGAATCGAACTGGTGACCCTTGGGTTCACAGGCCAATGCTCAATCCACTGAGCTACACCAGCTGGGGCAAAACTGTTCCATTTTTTAAATAACCCCCCCAGAGTAGCTCTCCGCTTACTAGATGAGATGCTACCCCATGTTTAATAAACAAATTTACTCAGTTGAATTTTGTTTTTTAACCATATTTATACTGTTTATCTTTGCAAAGAAACAAAATTAACCACTTATAGAGTGGACGATGCATCTGACCATTACCTTATACTATTGTTACTCGTGGAAATGAGGTCCTTTCACAAAGTCTCAAGGAAGGCATTCCAGGGACCCACATATGGGAGGTTGTGGCATGATAATGTTTTATTGTAGAAGCAAAATCAAAGGACTGTCTCTGAGTTCCCAGTGTCTCATCTCCATCCGTCCTGCTGTGGAAAATAGTTTAGTCTTGTCTTAGGCCCAGAAATAGGGCCAGTGTCCAGACATTTTGTGCCATTGGTTCAGTTCATGTCTTCCCAGCTGCCCTCGGCTGGCACTGTGCCCAGGCCCACACAGTCTGCCGCAGGCCCCAGGGAGCTGCTAGGGTTACGTGGCTGCTACTGAGAGAGTGTGCAAGCAAACAGGGCCAGCATGTGTCCCTGAGGGAGAGACTCTTTGTTAAACTTGGGTTATATTGAATATTATCTTCGGTTTGGGAAGGACCAGGGGCCCTTTAAACTAACCAATCAACTTCCCAATTTTTTTCACATACTGGTGTTGGATCCTCTCCCTAACCAGTCTATTTCTTAGATCTTCCAGGATTCTGTGTCCCTTATCCAATCCAATCCATTTCCCAGAATAGATCGACAGGCCTCTATGATCACCATTTTGGCTCCTACAGCACAGGCCTCATAGTAGAAGCATCTTCCCCTGCGCTGGGCATGTGCCCAGTAGAGGAATTTCCTTTTTATTGTTTTTGCCTTCCTTGGTAACATCCTTCCAGATGGCTTTGGGAGATTAGGTACAAGGGTGGAGGATGCCTAGTGAGTGTGTGAAGCTGTAACTTCCTAGTGAAGCAAGACTAATATTTGATTCAGCTTCTCAGTTTATTAGGCTTAAAAAAAAAAAAAGCCCGATCCCTTTGTTCCCTTCTTTTATTAATATCTAGCTACCTATACTAACACGATCATGTCCTCTTTTCTTTAATATACTTTTTTTTGCTTTTACCTATACTTTCCTTTTGCTTTATCTATGAAATGGGCATAATAATTCAACCTAAGAGAGCTGTATAGCTAAAACAATATGTCAGTCACAAGCATAACACATTCATTCCCTCATTTCTCCTTTCCTTGTGCCATAACCTTTTACCAAAACTCATATTAATATTGAAAAATACAGGGTCTATTCTCCCAAGCATAAGGGGAAGAGAGGAAGTTTTGTGAAAAGGAAGAAAAAGTCTTCCTCCAGAGAGGCATCCCTTTCTTTACTCTGATTCCTTCACTGTCCACCACTGTGTTTTATGTGCATGGGTGTGTGTGGGTGGGGGAAGGGAGATAAATAAATTATTTTTTTAGATCATAGGTATTCCATTCAAGAGCCATATCCAGACCTGATGTAGATTCCAAATTCCTGGACTTTGAGCTTAATGTCATGATTGGGTGAGAATTTTGTGGGGTCCTGAAGTGTGGGTGAGCATATATTGCATAGAGGGAAAACATAAATAATTGTTGGCAGACCACGGTAGATTGACTGTGTTGATGGCTCCAATTCTTCACCCTTCTCTACATCCACTCCCTTTGTCTTTTGAATTTACAATGCTTTTTTTTTTTTTAAGATTTTATTTATTTTATTTTTAGATGAGAAGGGAAGGGAGGGAGAAAAAGAGGGAGAGAAACAGCAATGTGTGGTTGCTTCTCACGCACCCCCTACTAGGGACCTGGCCCGCAACCTAGGCATGTGCCCTGACAGGGGAATTGAACCAGTGACCCTTTGGTTCGCAGGCCAATGCTCAATCCACTGAGCTATACCAGCGGGGGGTGAGGAGGGGGCAGGATTTACAATTCTTTTCATAACAGAAGCAGAGGTCATACCTCCACACTCTTGAAGAATCTGGGTTTGGCCCTGTGACTTGCTTTGGTTATTATCATGAGGTTAGCAGACTTGAAACATGTAGAAGTTTGAAAAGTGTCCATGTGTTTACGCTTCTTCTCTTGCTTCTCTGTGATCACCATGAGAATGTTAAAAAACAAAATACAACTGAGTAAATTTAAAGGTCTGATTGGCTTTAATTAATTAATTCATGAATCAGGCAGCATCTCATCTAGCAATTAGAAGCATGCACCAAGGGGTTGTACAAAATAGAAGGTTTTTATAGGCAGAAGGGTGGGGCAGGGAAGCTATCAATAAAAGAAAAGAAAGGGTAATTTGGGGGCCTCGACGACATGTTTTCTTTGGGAAAAAGAGAAAGGAAAGAGTTTTTATCATGTAGGCTATGTCTTCTTTCTTTGGGGGATGGAGAAGGCCTAGGTGACAGATTACCTCATTGGTTCTTGACCAGGAAATTCCCAACTGGCTAATTAAGATTATGTTCCTGGGAGAGATTGAAATTACAATTAGATCAGTTATTAAATCTAGGTTTGGTATCATGGGCCGTAAACATGAGTAATGTCATTTTGACTTGTGGTTTTTTGTTTAACAAGAACATCACCCAAATGCGCCCTGGTTAACCTGCTGGAGGGATGTGAATGAGACATAGAGGGAAGCTGAGTAGTCCCATCTGTTATCCTAGACAAACCAGCTTTTAGTTGACCTTCCAGCAGATCACAACATATGAGCAACCAGGGGAGAGGGGGAGAAGAGAATCATTGATCGGTTGTACACATCCCAGATAGGGACTGAACTGGCAACCCAGGCATGACCCCTGACCAGGAACCAAACGGGCAACCATTCAATCCGCAGACCAGCACTAATCCACTGAGCCAAACCAGCCACGGCTAATAATGAAATATTTTTAATGGGGGCTTATTATTTGATTAGCAGTGCTGATCAACAAAATACAATAGGCACAACTCAGACTTTCTACCCTCAAATTATATGTGTCGATGTAAGAAATGTACAAACTTGGAGAGAATTTTTATGAGTTTATTTGAACCAAAACTGATGACCATGGCCTGGAAGCAAGATCTCGAATGCTCCACAGAATTGTACTGTGCAGGTTGTTATGCATTAGAATTAAGGAGAGAAAGTAAGGAAGATTACGTGAACATGGGGAAAAGCAAGGTCAGATTGGATTACAGGATAATTAAGATTATACGCGTTAAAAGGAGGGGGGTCTGAAGAGGCATTTCAAAGGTGTGTTAACTTAGATACACAGAAAGAATGGATGGGTTTGCTTAAGGCAAAGATAAACTTTTTACTAAAGAAGTTATATGCCTGGGGTATGACTACCCAGTTAAGAATTTATTATCAGACCACCCTGTGAGATTATTTTTTGTAGAACTCCTTTTTCATCCAAACATATATGACAAGCACAAATACTAGAGCTAATTTCTAAGAGCTTCCATTTGATTGAGCTTTATGGAGGCTTCATGGTACACAACAAATGTTGGTTGAATGAATCAAAGCATGAACTCTCGTTTGGTTTCATATATAGAGGGAACGGCTTAAAAATTATGTAAGAAGCAGACCTGGTATTTATACCAGGTCCCAAAACTTAAAGTAAAATGTTCTTCCTCACTGGACAAGGCTATTAACTATCAAATGAGTGGATCAGATCCCAAGGGGCACAGGAGATGAGAGGAGGGAGTGACTGACCCACAGTTGGAGGGGTGGTCACAGATTTTAAATGGAGATATGATTTCAGCTGACAGGACCTGAGAAGGGGCCAGGTTCTCTGTCCAGTAACATTCCCATGTGATAAGATGCTACAGAATTTGTCTCACACCTAACTGCCAGATGGGGAGATTCAGAAGGGTTTTGGGTAATGGGAGAGGGCACTTGAAGAGGGCGGAGGAGGGAAAGCTGGGGTCAGGGGAGTTCAGGCAGAGTCTCTCAAATGAACTTCTGTTCCCTGCTGCTCTGGGCCATCCCGTGTGCACTGCATTGTGCCACAGCACTGCCCTCTGCTCACAGCTGCCCTGGGTCAGACACTACTTCTGTACACTCCTCACTCCTCAGCTCATTTCTGATTTCCCACTTCCATGCCAAGAACCTGGGGTGTGTTCTCAATGTTCTAGATCTGGGAGATGACCCTTTCTCAGGTCCTGTCAGCTGAAATCATATCTCCATTTAAAATCTGTGACCACCCCTCCAGCTGTGGATCAGTCACTCCCTCCTCTCATCTCCTGTGCCCCTTGGGATGTGATCCACTCATTTGATAGTTAATAGCCTTGTCCAGTGAGGAAGAATATTTTACTTTAAGTTTTGGGACCTGGTATAAATATCAGGTCTGCTTCTTACATAATTTTTAAGCCATTCCCTCTATATATGAAACCAAACGAGAGTTCATGCTTTCTTCGATTCATTCAACCAACATTTGTTGTGTACCATGAAGCCTCCATAAAACTCAATCAAATGGAAGCTCTTAGAAATTAGCTCTAGTATTTGTGCTTGTCATACATGCGTGGATGAATCGCTTGGCCAGTAGTGTGTGGGTTCTTGACTTCATGTAGGAAAGATTTTACAACATGACACCAGGTGACTTTGACAGGGTGTTTATTAAAACCAGGGACTGTAAAACAAGGAAGGATCTAAGACAGAAGAAACAACAGGACAGGTACTAGGTGGGGAAAGGAGCCTAGCCTGCGATGCTTTGGCGCCCCAAGAAGTCAGAGAAAAGGGAGCGTTAGGCACAGGGTCGGGGGCTAGCCTGGAATGGGCTACTGCTGCCCGTTGCTCCCTGGCTGCAAGTCTCATGGGGTCCCTTGGAATTTAGGAGATGAAGAGTTACGGGGGAAGAAGAGGAGGAGAGGGAGGGGAAAGGCACTACTGGAAGGGAGAGCACTCTGGGTCCTCTACCCTAGGGGCTTTGAAGGGTAGGCGTCTTAGGGGAGGTCCCCGGGGGAGTGTCTCAATAGAAAATTCATCAGCTTTCCAGGTGTGTCAGTTCAGAGTCATGGTCTCCACTGATTGGTCAGTGCCAGGGCAGGGGGTGGTTAGTCACTGCAGCTGGTCCTGAGATCATCCTCAGCATACCTTGTCTGGTTTTGCTGCTTCTCCGGGTCTGGAGTTGAAACACAACTGAGGCCTAGATGTTATCTCTAGGGAGGAAAGGCCAGGGGGTCTAAACTGCACAATCAGCCATAAGAAAGGTCAGGAGAGGGCCGTGGCTGGTGTGGCTCAGTGGATTGAGTGCCAGCCTGCGCATCGAAAGGTCTCCTGTGAGAGGCAATCTATTGATGTTTCTCTTCCTCTCTTTCTCCCTCCCTTCCCCTTTCTCTAAAAATAAAATAAAATCTTAAAAAAAAAAAAGTCAGGAAAGGAAAGGTTACTCTAAGGACGAGCCCCCTCTCCCAACTTTGCTCTCTGCCAGGCACCTGGTGCTGGTGACCTTCTGTAACTGACTGTAAATTTGTTTGGCCATTTTTTTTTCTAGTTACCTGTCTCAGTTTCCCTATTCCATTTGCCAAGGAATTTTCTTAGTTTCTTTCTTTTAAAAAAAATTAATTTATTTTTAGAAAGAGAGGAAGAGAGGGAAACATCAATGTGTGGTTGATTCTCAAGCACCCCTCTACTGGGGACCTGGCCCACAATCCACATATGTGCCCTGACTGGGAATCGAACCGGCGACCCTTAGGTTCACAAACCACGCTCAATCCACTGAGCTACACCGGCCAGGGCCATGTTTTCCTAGTTTCTTACTAACCTGACTTAGGAATAGGCTTTTCTGATATTGTATTTTATAATAAGAAATATATATTTGATTTTTATCCTTGCTCCTTACAAAGCTTCTTGGAATTCTAAGTGATAAGGCTGATATATGAATGGTGCCTTTCGTTATTCAGAACAAGTTCCTTTCAACCACACCTAAATTTATGCTAATGAGGTGACTTTTGGAAAGTCCCTAGGGATGGGTGGGGACTGGCTACCAAAAGACCCAACCTTGATTACAGGGTTGGAACTTTCAGCCCCACTACCCCACTCAACCATACCCATGTAATGAAGCTTCCTTTGCAATCTCTGCCCTGCAGGGTTTGGGAGATCTTTGGGGGAGCAAGAATGCACCCACATGTCAGGGGGGTGGCACGCTCCAAACTCCTTGAGGACAGAAGCTCCTCTGCTTGGAACCCTCCCAGACCTCACTCAAACTAAGTATCTCTCCATCTGGTGGTTCACTTATATCTTTTGTAATAAACCAGTTAATATAGGAAGTAAACTTTTCCTGAGTTCTGTGCATTGCAAGTGCCTTTGATTTATAGCCAGGTTAAAAGCACAGGACTTGAAACTGATGATTAGGAAGCTGGGGGTGGGGGAGTCACGGGGTAGGGGGGGATTGTAGTCTTGTGGGCCTGAGCCTTTAACCTGTGGGACCTTATTCTATCAGCAGGTACATGGTGTTTAACTCAGAATTTAGTTAAATTGTAGAACACCCAGTTGGTGACACAGAATTGCTTGGTGTGGGAAAATGTGTCAGTAGTGACAGTAATGGTGTGAGTACATAGAAAACAGGAGTGGTTTTTCCTTTACAGCTTTACGGGGGAAAGAGAAAACAAGAGATCAGCAGAGGGCCCCCTGGCCCTCCTCTCATCCCAAGGGGCCTGGGCCAGGGCAGTGGCGGCTGGACCTGTTCTGTGGCAAGTGTTCCAGCACGGCCTTCCTGTCATTGCTCTACCTTTGCATGGAGCCGGCATGAGAAAGCAGCCTTGACAATGAAGGAGCACCAGGCTCCTTGGCACCACAGCCTGGATTTAGGGGGCCAGCCCATTACAGGAGTTGTCTGAGGATGTCGGACCAGACACCTCAGGCGTCAGAATATAATTGTGTCCCCTGCTGGCCAGGGAGGGGGCACAGAATACTTGGAACAGCCCCAGTCTCATGGTAAGCTGAGCTTGGGTGTGGCTCCTCTCATCCAGAGAAGAAAGAGGGGAGACTCTTAGTTAGCCTATGTTCAGGCCACCCAGAATGAATTAAGGTCACATGAAGACAGTCTTGTCCCTGAGGTTATGTTACAGAGCTCGCCAAAACTGTAAGCAGCCTGGGCCTGTCCATGTGTCGCCTTGGTGTAAGACCCAACAATTAATGCTGGAAGAAGCAAGTCTTTATTTACGACATTCCAACCTTGGGGGTTCTCAGAGCACCTCAGCACGGAGCCCTCCATTCCCACGAGAACCAGCGCTTCCCATGCTCCCCACCAGGCTACTAGCCAGAAACCCAAAAGTTTCCCACGTCCTTATCTTAAGCCGGCTGCACAGTTCTCCAGTCTCTCTGGACCAAAGTCACCATCCTCACGCAGCAGCTCTCTCCTTCAGGATCTGGGAAACATGTTCATCGGCCTCCGTTTTAGTCCAGGAAAGCATGTTCTGTATAACTCTGGATCACGGTGAAACTCAGGAAAGACACAAGTCTTAATGACTCATATAAAATCCAGGTGTAGCAGGACAGGATCTTGCAAGTCCTTTGCAGCTCCCCAGGCTGCCTGGCCTCCTTCCTCACCATAAACTATATCCTGTTTTTCTTCTCTTTTCTAAGCCAAGTGGCAGAGAGAGAGGGAGAGAGAGAGAGAAAGAGAGAGAGAGAGAGAGAGAGAGAGAGTGCACACGAGCCTCTCAAGGCTCTCCTCTCCTTCACAAGCCGAACGGTCCAGAGGCCCTGCAAGGCTAAGGGAGCATGGCAGCCCCCAACTTGAGTTTAAATCCTCACCCTGCTCCTCCTCCTCCGTAACCCCATTTCCGACTCCTCCCACAATCGGCTGCCTTTGTCAGGACTGGTCTCTTCTGCCTCTCTCGACTGCCATTATTAGTCTGGGCAACCGCGGCCCCATGACGTAGGAGCCACCTCCAAGCCTTTCCGGCAGGCTCAGCAAGCCCCTCCAGCTACATCACAAGTCAAGTTCACGCCCATCTCCCTGGCTCCCATTCCGCCACAGCTACTTAACATATTTATGAAGCTAGCCAGCTGTTAGTGATATGCAAAGTACCTCCCAATGGCTGTCCTTTGATTCTCCCTCCCCCAAGCCAGGTTAGGGACTTCCCCGTTTTGGGGATCTCTATATACCCTGTTACAGTTACACATCACATCCAGGGACATTTCCCCACCCTCCCTCCAGGACAGCACTTGGCTTTTAGCCTGCACACATCCCTTCTCACACATAGCCTGGAAGCAGTGTTATTCAGGTTCCTGGAAAACTCATTCTTTGTCAGCAGGCATCGAACCACACCCCCAAGCCCAGCTCAGTGCCTCCTTTGCACTCTGATTCACGTCCACAATTCAGAGATGCTGAACAAGCCAAATGTACCTGCCTTTCCCTGGTGTGGTCCTCCTTTAGCAAGAAAATGTTACCACTCTGTTCAGCCTAACCATCTACCAGAAATGAGTAGGAGTTCCTCTCAGCTGGGTCAGAGGTCAGGTCAAAGAGGGGTCAGGTCAAAACATGAGAAGGTTGGTGAGCCCAGCTTCCATGCAGCCAATCATCACAAAAGCCTGTGCTGTGAACCCTGCAAAATAGGTACGTTGCCTGATGCAGTGGACAGTTTTTGAAGCAGCGTCTTTGTGCTGTTCTCAGCCAGTGCTGCAAAAAGTTGAGGCATTGGAGTTGCTGAGTGACTGCAAGCCACCATCTCTAGGCTACACCCAGGGGAGTGGGAACAGCCAGGTGCCTCAGAGCAAATAAACTGAGCTGCTGGCTGTCATGGAAGAGTCAGGGAAAGACATCTGACCCACTTACAGAGCCACTTGATGGAGAGGCTAAAATGAGAAATCATCAATGCTTAGAGGACTGGTTCGGGAGTGCTTGGCTGAAACAGAAAGAACACCAGGTCCTCGCTGCATTGTCAGCTGGAAGGCTTTCCATCTTCCAAGGTTACAGTTCATCTCCCCTATTCAGATGAAACCTGTTTTCAAAAAGGTAACAGTTTGGTTACCCCTCCCTTTATCCCTCCCATGGTTCATTAGCCCTGAGCCTATAGTCCCTAAAATGGAGAAGAGATTTTACGGTTGATTAGGGTTAACATATTAGTTAGGAACTACCCAGGGTGTGTGTTTGTTTGTTTTTAAAGCATTGATTTAAAAGATGTACATCAGAGTTACCTATCTCACAGCAAACTGTAGTTTCCCTCCAAGATACCAGTGTTTCTCTTTTGAATACACTTATGTTACTCAGACTGTTCTTTGCCTCTCTTCAGAAGCTAATACAACTCTAAGGGTTTTGTTTTCAGTGCATACCGGGTTGCAGCATGCTTTACTAGTAGCAGGTCCCTGTTTGTCAGACAGTAAGTTCTTTTTTGCCTAAGCATTTGCATGACTATTTGTGCTTTGGAGTCAATTTTTTAAATGCAGAAGTTATAAATACAGAAGAAAGAGCAACGTACCAAACCTCATCTAACAAGGACCCCTGAAATTTTTCCTGAGACTGTATAAAGATTTCAGTTCCACCTTTCCTGTAAGTTGATCCAAACATCTGGAAGAAAATAATGAACACAGTTCACATCTTTGTACGTATTTATTACTTGATGCAGTAAACCTTATTTTCTTTAATAACAACAACAACAAAAGTTGAGGCATTGGGCACTGGAAGTGATCCGAGGCTGCACTGGAAGAACTGAGGGAAGTGGAGCTGAGAAGTAAACGGACTTCTATGTTGATTTCAACAATCAATACCCACTCAGTGTTGTTCTCCGGATGCCTCACACACACACACCCTCACAGGCATCCATTTGGTGACTGCCCAAATCCATTACCAAATCCTACACTGCTGGTGCAGGGGTATTCTGTGGCTTTAGTCCCTTCAGTTCTTAAGGGACTTTTTCCAGAAAAGTCCAGAGTTGGTCCTTCACCTGGTCTTGGTCCTGTGAGGTTGCCCCTCTACAGGATTACTCATGCAATTTGCCAGTAGGGTGCTTCCAGTGACCGAGTAGTCGTGTGCTCGATAGGCCAAATTACTAGTTTTTGTCCTCTTACCACCTGGCAGGCTAAATGCCGCCACATCCTTTATATCCCTGTAACCTGATGTTCACCTTTTTAAACATGTCCAGTGTGATGAACGTGAGTTGGAAGCTGGGTCTTGCTGGTTTTCTGATCCCTGGCCTCCAGTAATCTCTGGTAACTCTGTACTCTGTCTCTCTGTCCCCCTCAACCCCAACACACACAAGAGATTATGAACATCTGTTCTGCTTAGAGTGAACTAAACCCATATTTTGTGTCTTTTTTTTTTTTTTTAAAGAAACCATTTAGACTGCGTCCTCTCCCTCTAACTCTCCCAAAGGAAGAGAAGAACTATCATCAGTGGCCACTACCAGTTGCAAAAGCAATGCCAAAAGCCAGCTTCATGCTCAGGAGAGAAGGCTATGCCTCCTCCTCATGGTTTTGGTGCTCTACACAGTGAGAGAAACTTCTATAGTAACAGTTATAGAAATGATCCCTGAAAGTATAGTCTTTACAAGTGTGTTTGATCGGGGACATTTACCTCTGAGGCGTGTACAAATGGAGCATGATATGGTGGTTTCATAATTTTAATTATCAGCAATTTTAATTTATTTTAATGCTATTCAGATGGTTAGGTAATAAAAAACTTGTTCAAACAATTTACTGAGTGGTTTTGGCAAAATAGGGTTTTCTTGAATTAAAGGATTTAGTTGGACACTCAGTGACGTAAAGCACACTCTTCAGTGGAGGTGAAACAGCAAACACACGCGGGCAGTGCGGGGTCGGGGCTAGCGGCGGTGGGCACAGGGCAGGGCACCTTACACTGACACGGCACAACTGAGCAGCTGCCACCCGAACATGCTGTTGTCCCATGGCTGCCCTGCCCCTGTGCAGTGGCACCAGACTGAGGACCTCTTTGGTGGAAAAGAACCTACTGTACAATTTCGGAACCACAAAACATAAGGACATTTTGAGGAGAATTTAAGTTCCGTAAGAGCTGCGGAACCCATCTGCTCCCTTGTCTCCCCATAGTCTCTACCTTATTCTGTCACTCCTAACTTCTGCGTCTCAGGTTTCAGCATCTCCAGGGCGCTTGGACTTGGGTTTTGGAAACTTCCCCCTGGCAGCAGAATAGAAGGGCGGAGTAGAGGGGCCGGACTAACCACGAGCCCGGACCTTTTGGGGCTCCCCGCGCCTTTTAGGACAGCATTCCAGATGCTGTCTTACAGGGGTAGAAAGTCCACAGCCCCTGCCCCTGCCCACTCCCCTTTCTCACAGCCACAGAACCACCTGCTCTTCCAGGAAGGCCCTCTGCCTGTTCTCAAAACCTCTCGGGGAGGGAGGGGGAGGTGCGTCCGGGGCCTCACCCACAAGAGGGCACGGCACGCCTGCGTGCTCGATGCGGCGGAGGCCATGTTGGACTCGGGCAGGTTGCCCAACTACGGCTGTCTTCAGAGGCTGCAGGCGGTGGCGCCGCAGCCCCCTGCAGGAGCAGAGAGACGACCGGACGGACAGCCCCGTCCCGTCCTAACCCCTTGGCGGACCTGTGCTCTAACGCCAGCGGCTCCAGCGCGCACCCCTCCGGCTTCCCTGTGAAACATCAGACCAGTATTATGGTGGCAAGCGCTGAGCAGGCACCTCAGTTTCCGGGTGACTGAGATCTCCTCCCCCCAGATCACTAGCTATACCTGATTGGGAGATGATAAATTACCGGCACGAAGCCCCCATGCCTAGTGTTTCATAAATGTGAGCTTTCCCTGCAGGAGATTGCGCGGTGCCTTGTAGCCACCTCCCTTCCAGCCACCATTCCTGCGGGAGAGGGGGAGGGCTCTCTCCATGACTGCATCTGTCTTGAGGACTCTTTGAAGGCCAAGTTGGATGGGCTGGGAGTTGGCAAGACTCCCTCGGGAATCAAAGTGAAGCACTTGAGCCCTTTAGGACTTGCATGTGACCATTCTGGAAGGGTGCCAGAAACAGAGACTAGGATGCCCATGACTGGAAAGACTGTAGATCATCGAACACTTAAACGCCCCCATGCTTGTTATTTTCATCAACCCTGGCTGCCTCCCCATAGGAACTCCCATACAGCACAAGCGCTAGAAAGAAAAGCTGCGTATGTGCTAGCTTGGGAACATGGGGAAGCAGGAGCTGGGACACTGTGTCCCAGACAGGAGCCAAGCATGGCTGGTAGCCCTAGGAAGGGAGAGGAATCCAATCCAGGCCTAAGGTGTCCTGTGAGGGTCCCCAGACATGTCCAGCTGCTGCACCAGCTCTGCAGCCAGAGCCCAATGGTTTGGGGTCCCCCAACTTCTCATAGGGAGCAGAAAACTTGCCTGGGACTCAGAGATGAGGGTAGTGCCTGGAAAAGGAGCTAGAGAGGTAGGGAGGGCCCAAGGCATTCTAGGAGGCCGAAGAACCACAACTGGCCCTCTACAGGATTCCGGAAGCCCAAGATGAGAGCTTATTTAGTAATAAACCACGTGAATGCCAGGCACGCCCAGGTTCCACCAGTTCACCCTGATAAAAAGAGGGGTAGCCAAGAATACAAAAATTACCAGTAGGAATAGGGGATGGCAGTTTATTTTCAGATACTCTCAGAGGGTGGGGGTGGCTGGTGGGCTGCCTGCATTTGGCTTAATCAACAACTGCTCTTCCCAAATCCCTAGGCTGTGCAAGGTAGACAAGGTACTCTTACCTCCACCCCCAGGAGGGGCTTAGGCCATGCGTTTCGGGGGTGGGGGTCTCGGGATAAAAGTCAAGTATTCACAGTTCCCCCTCCGCATCCCCAGATTACACTGTGCCTAGCCCTTGAGGAAGGGGTCCAACCTTGGGGTTCCTAGTGATGTTAATAGCCCTTCTCTCACTCAGAAACCTCAAGATGAGCTCCCTAGCCCCTTTCCCTGACAATAGCAAACCACAGTCCTAAACCCAAGATTCTGCGCAAGGAGGGGTCCTCCCCACATGGAGGGATGGGACAGGCAGCCTTCACTAGTAATGAAGGCATCAGGAACAAGTGGTGAGGGGAAGGGAGAGAACCGAGGACCTCAGGAGGCAGGTATGGAGGGACCTGATGGATAAATTCAGTCGGCTCCAGCCAGCACCCTCACGCCACACCCCAGACCCCGAATCCCTGAGAGTCCAACTGCCAAGGCCATATGGGATGAGGGGACAGTTGAGCAGGTCCTTGTCCCCCAACCCCAGCCAGTCCTGTTCCAGGGGGACATGATGCTTTGGAAGGGCCAGGACTGGGCTCCAGGCCCAGCTCTAAAGCGTTGATCTTCCAGAGCAGCTGAATCCTAGGGAACACAGGGTAGGCCTATCAACCCCCACACTCTAGATGTCCTGGCTTGGGGCAGAGTGGTAGGAATGGGGTAGGGGGAGGTGACCCCCTAAGGGTGTTATAAAAAGCTAAAACCATTAAGAACTTCTTCGGGAAAAGTGCCTCCCAGCTTCTTGCTTCCCCAAATTATCAACCTCCCCAAAGCCTAGCAGACAGAGCTGAGCCCAGAAATGGGGCCCATTAGCACCATGAAACGTTGGGGTGCCCCTGAGGCCTGACTGACCCCCTAGCAGGGGCACTTCAAAGCTGGAGTGCCCACTTGCTAAAGCTTCTGTACTCAATGGGGGGACCCCTACATGGGAGGTGGTAAGGGAAAAGGGCTTGGCTGAAGTCCAGGTAGGGTTCTCAGCTGGAACCCCAAAGAGCCCCTCCTGGGGTCATGACTTGAAGAATCTTCGTACCACAAACTGGCCCAGCAGAACCACAGCCAGAATGATCAACACGTTCCGGATAGGGCCATTGCCCAAGTCCAGGGCTGCCACCTGCCAGGGGAAACAGCGTGGTTAGAGAGGGGCTGGCAGTGTATACAGGCGCCAAGGGACTGGGGCTGGGGGTGAGGTGGGGTGGGGGGCAGGACAGGGGCAGCCCCAGCAGCACGGGCGCGGCTGCCAGTGCAGGGCACTCACCCAGCCTCCCCTCTGCGCGATCCACCGGGCAATGCAGTGATGCAGCATAAAGTCGACCACGAAGCGGGTCACCTGGCCCAGGAAGCCGGTCAGTCCGCGCTGGTAGACGTACAGGGCCAGGCGGTAGCCGAAGCCCAAGAGAGCCACCACTCGGCCCCAGTTGATGCCACTCTCAAACAGGCTGCAGGCAGAGCACGGAGGCCATCAGTGGAAGTCCCGGGAGGCTCTTCAGCCTGCTTTCCCTCTCCCTCTCCCTGGTCCCCCCACCCCTCTCCCAGCTGGAAAGCAAAATGGCTTAGGTGTGAATCAAGGTGGCAGAGGCTGCCCCAGCCCGGCCGCTGTTTGAGAAGAGCCTGCGTCTCTGTGAAAGGAGAAAGCTTAGAGGGCACAGGAAGGGGCTGCTTCTCCCCTGGGGCCCCACTGCTGTGGGTGCAAAGGGCACAGAGAGGGCACAGCACGGAGAGAGCAGACAGAGGCAGCAGGGAGATTACCTGTGGGTGTTGCTGCTGGCCTGGCAGCCCGAGGGACAGCAGAGACAAAAGGACAGAAGAGGAGGTTAGGACAAATCCTGGAATCACAGTGGGGTAGAGGGTGGCCTCTAAGGACATGGGTAGGATGTTTCAGAGCTCGGAGCACTAATCCTAAATCCACTGCCTAGTCTTGCTCTCACCCCCAGCTTCAAATCTGCCCTGAGGCTGGCCTCCCTGACGCTGATGGTAACGAGGGCTAACGCCTTGTAGGCGCGGACATGGTTCTAAGCATATGTCCCCCATTTTATGGAGGAGGAGACAGGGGGCTAGAAAGTTTCACAAAGCCGGTAAGTGGCAAAGCTGAGCTACGACCCAGGCATTTGGCCTCTTTAACCACCACACCCAACTGCCTGTCCATGTGGCTACGGCATATGGAAGCCATTTCCAGGACCTGGTAGCAGGTGGCAGCCTTGCCATCTTTGGTGTGAAATGTGGTTCGAAGTCAAAAGGACCGCCATGTCCTAGCTGGGCTGGGCAGCTCAGGAACATCCCCACCCCGGGCCCTTCTGCAGTCCTGATCTAAACGGTCAAGTGCTCAGAGCCAGAGCTCACCGACTTTGAGCTCAGGCACCGGAGATGAGTCTGGGACCCAGTGAGCAATGACACGTGAGTTAATGCAGACATGGGGACAGTAAACATATCTCCTGACACTGACAGAGAAGGGTGTGTCTCCCGTCCATTGGGCAGGGCACAGAATGGTGGTGGCAGCACAGCAGAGAGGCAGTGGCCGGCGCTACCTGGAAGCAATCTTGGTGAAATACTCATAGGCGTTCTCTGCAGTTGGCTGTAGGCGCTGCAACATGGTCTGGAACTCCTCGTCATAGCGCTGGTTGATGGCGTCCCCGATGAGGGCGAGCTGCCGACCCACCTGCCCCATGACACTGGGGGAGCAGGAGGTAACGGGTGAGCGATGGACCGTAGTCAGGCCTGGGGCCCAGGCTCATGGCTAGGGCTTCTTCCCAAGAGGCCCCTGGCCTTGTGCACCCTTCCTTGGAGGTCCTGACAGTGTTCTCAGGCACAAGGGCCGGGCCCAGGGACAAGGTCCCCCTTGGGGGTGGCAGCCCAAGATGAAAAAGGAAGAACAACGAAAGAAGCGCAAGATCCTTCCCCGCCCCCGGCCAGTGCATGGTGACCCCAGGTGAACCTCCACCTCCCTGAAGATGTCCCTGTGGGACTGCTGCTCACCTGGCAGGTTCCAGGGGCAAGGTGACCATCTCTGGGTCAGCAGGGACAGCTGCCCCATCAGCCTCCTGTTCCTGCTGATGGCGGTAAAAAACGTAGCTGTGGAAAACCTCCTCTGTGTCCCGGGCTACCTGCTCCTCTGAGGATCAAAGCCGGGAGTCAGGGAGGAAGGGCTGGACCTGGCAGCCCCATGGTCTGGGGACAGTCACTCTTCCTCAAGGCCATAGCTCTCCTTGCCCCTTGGTTAACACCTCGTGCTTCCTCGACGCGGGCTAGTGTTTTGGCACTTCCCATTTAACCCTCACAACAGCCTTGTGAAGTGGGTGATACCCACGTCACAGATGGGGGGACGGGGTCACGGGGGCAGGACGGTGGGATGTAACTTGCACAAGGTCGCGCAGCTAGAATGAGCAGTGGAGCCAGGATATAACCCCAGGTATTTGGGCCCCGAGTTTAGTGCGCACAAGGGACCTAGCCCGTACAACTTAGGGAACGTGGGGCCATAAACGCTACATAGGAAAATAGTGACAGACCTGGGACTGAACCCAAAGTCCAGGGAACAGCCTGGGACTGCAAGCTGCAGGCTTCTCTGATGGTCCCCTTGGAAGAAGGAAGGGCAGCCATCTTACTTCCTCCCCAAAGTCATAACAATCATTTTCCCTACTGAGCAGACCTGACTCTGTGCTAAGCCAACTACTTCCTTATTTCTCCTACTGCAGGGATAGGCCAGCCACTCCCCACTCTTCCTTCTCCTCCCCCTATCCCGCCCCCTGCCCTCACTGGGATGGCACTGTGCCCAGCCTCTGCAACAATCCAGGCCCAGGCTCCTCTCTGCTCCCATGGCTTAAACTTGACTTCGCTCTAGCCTGAGCCCAAAAGGCCATGTGCATTGTGTGGAGAGATATTTCCTCCTATATCCAACGTGAGTAAACTGAAGCAGGGGAGCCTGCCCATAAGCCCTCACTGGCCCTGTCCACTTCTGTTCTCTTAGTCCTCACGGACGGCCCTGGTGGTCATGGGATGGGTGAGGGGGCAGAAAGACCCTTACCTGAAGTGGAGGATGGGGCGGGCTCTTCACACCCCTGCCTGGGAGGGCCTGGTCCTTGCCCAGATGCCATGTTTCAGGTCTCAGTGGAGGGGCAGTGTTAGTCTGTGGGGATGAGTGAGAAAAGGCAGAGATGGCGACAAGCAGGGACCACTGACAAGAGGTTTCCACAGACACACAGGAGTGAGGGAGCCTGGACTCCCGGAAAGACTCCACAGTCCCAGCTTCAACCACACATATTTTACTGGCAACTCTTCAGGACAGCCCAGGGGTAAGAAAATCAAGGCAGCCAAGGTTCATACCAGGGGACCTGCACCCTGGGATCCGGGCCCACGGCGGGGTGGCTGCACCAGCGCCCTCGTGCTTCTCAAGTCGCGTTTCACCTCACTCCTGGAGCCCCCTGTACCCCGCCCCACACATGTTTACCTCGAGCTTGCCACCTTCCAGCCAGTGACCCATGGAGGCCGTCCTCAAAAGTCCCACTCCCTCTAGGCTGGTCAGAGCACACCTGTTTTCCAGCTCAAGCCTGTTAGCCACAAACATTTCTGAGTGCCTATCAACACCCCCCGGGGGTGTTGGACAATGAAGCTGCACATTAACTCAGCAAGGTAAGCATCGTCACACTCATTTTACAGGTGGGAAAAGTGAGGCACAAAGCGGTTAGTGCCTGAGGTCACATAGCTAGTCAAGGAGTGAGGCTGGTTATCTGAATTTCCACGAGTCCATACACTCAACACTCATTTAAGATTTATTTTCCAGTTTGTAGCTCTCAGAGGATGTCCTTTCCAAGGCAATTTTCCCTAGTTACTTCTGGCCTGTGCCTTCTCATTCCTGTCTTGCAGTCAGCTGCGGAAGCCCCCAAGAATCAGGGTCTTCCTCAGTCCCCCAGCCTGCCTCACACAGGTACCCTCTCACCCCATACTTGCTCCCCTGCTCAGCCAGGCCACAGCCCAGATCTGCTCTGTGAACCCCTGACACAGGGAGTAGTTCCTGGATGTAAGCTGTTTCACTTTCAGTTCGCACTCCCTTCATTTCCCCCCGCCACCAAGCTGCTCCATCACCCAAGTGGGAGTGCCTCTCCCTCCATTCCTGGGGAGGGTACACCCCACCTGGGCCACTCAGAGCCACCCCTTCTCCCTGCAAGGCGGGATACCCTCCCTTACCCCATTCTCTCAGGCCAGGGCCATTTCTGAAAGTGCCCCAAGGGTCTGTCCAGAGCGGGTTAGGGGAGGGCTGGACCACCCGGGCACCCGTGCACTCAGCTCGCCATTCCTTTCTCAGGGTGGGGCCAGGGAGAAGGTAGGTGTCCCCCCCACCCCCCATCCCAGGACGCTCCTCAAAATAGGCTTTGGCCTGGCACACCCCCCACCCATCCTGGTAGCTCCTTCTGGAAAAAGATGCCCTTGTCTCTCCCCCCGCCTCCAAAACCCAGCACCCCAGGACAAGAGGGCCAGAGGATGCTGACTGCACCTGCAACTCCCTTTCCCATTACCCTAGGGATGACTGCTGGAGAGCGGATGGAGCCTCAACACAGCCCCAGGACCAGAGGTCTCTGTCATCGTGGGCCTACCCTTGCCCCCATCGAAGTGGCAAGGCGGGACTTACTTCCTGGTAAGGGGAGTCTCCTGCACTCCACTTACTGGGCTTGCTGAGCCCAGAATGTTCGCCAGTGGAAATGCCTGTCCGGGCTGGAGACCCAGTCTAGGGCTCCTGAGGCAGCAGGAAGCACCGTTAGAGTTCTCCCCGAGCTCCTGACCTTGGCTCTGACCTCCATTCCTGTCCCCCAGGCTGCTGAAAAGTCTTGGTTCTTTGGCACCCCATTCTCAGGTACCCAGTGCCAAGGCATGAGGGGCAGCCAGAGGGAGCCCTGGCTGGATCAGGCCCCCAGCAGGAGCTGGCGAAGCTGCCCGGGCAAGCCTCCCCTTCCCCACCCGGCTCCCAGTGGGCTTCCTGCCCCACCCCGAACCTGGCGTTGCCGAGAGTGGAGAGGATGGGCAGGACCCTCCCCGCTTACCTGCCTGGACCGTGGCCTAGGCCCGGTACGGCTCAGCGGAGCCGAGGCTGGAGATCCCGAGCGGCCGCTCCAGGGGTAGGTGCCCAGGCCCGGCTTCCAGGAACAGGTGTCAGTGAATTCCGGGCGTCTGGACACAGCCTCTGCTCATCCCAGCACGACCGGAGGGACCCAAGAGGCTTCAGCGACCATAGAGGTGCGGGCTGCTCCCGGCTCCAATCAGCTCCCTCTAGAGGAAGTTGCTCTGCGGCCGCCGGATGCGGATGTGCGGTCTCCCAGCCGGAGGGGGGACCGGGCTTGCCCCCACCCCACCCCAAAGCCCAGCTGGGCAAGTGACTCCTCCTCCGCTACTGCTTTTCCCACCCCTGATCCTTCTTTTCTCCCTCCCATCAGTGAACACCAGTAAAAAAACCAGGATGGTGACGTTTCTTAAGCAGCACCGGTGCGACGCACTTCAGCAGGCACTGTCTCATTGAATCTTCTCAACGAGCCTTGGAAGTAGTGCCTTCCACCACACCCGCTGTACGGATGAACCAGCTGAGGCTCACCTGGTTTAAGGAACTCTCCCCAAATCACCGAGCTTGGTTTATAATCCAGCCTGGAGGTGCCGTGGGGAATAATGCTACTAAGTCGAGATTCAACATGCTAGGCATACCAGGCACCTCAGTGGTGGCTCGAGATAGAAATCCTGAAGGTGATAGGCAGGTAAACAGATGAAAACACAGTGAGGCCTGTGCTCCCACCTGGGCCCTTGAAAGCTGAGTGCTCAGAAGGGAAAGAAAAAAGAGGACAGATCGTATCTGACCGCCGGCAATGGTTCTCAGGGAGAGAAGCAGCCACCGCCTGGGGGAAGACCAACCGGGTAGAGAGGGCGTGCTGAACCCTCAGGACCCCTTGCCCCATTCTCAGGGTGGGGGGCCCCCAGCCTCCTCTTCCCACTCGCCACCCACATGCTTCCTTACCAGCGACCCCCAGCCTGGCTCCCTATGCCTCCTCCCCTGCCTTGTACGCCCCCTGCTCTTTCTGCTCCCAGTTAATCCCCCCACCATGTCCTCCCATCACTCCCCACCACCCACCTGCCTGACCTTTGCCTTCTAGAACTCCTGGGAGTTTCCAACTAGTGCTTTTAATTGGAAAACTCATCCTGTTCTTAAGCAGTTGGTCCTGGGGAGGCTGCTTCTGTCCCTCCTTCTGAGTCAAGGTCCCTCTCAGGATGGATAGCCCAGCTCCAACCCCTGGGTCCCAAATTTTGGGCTGCTCCTCGATGTTCCACTTTTTTAGTAGCCTGATGGGGAGCAAGGGCGGTCCAGAGAGCTCTTACAAGGCCCTATTGGGAGATCCTCACTGCCCCTGGAAAGAGCAGACTGCTGGGTCCATGATGACGGACTGCCAGCGGGGAGGCGGGAGGAAGGATCCCAGTCTGCAAGCCACGGTGCCCCGCACCATCTCTGTGGCCCTGCCACAGCACAATCCCTCGGGGCTGGGGCTGGGGGCTGGGATCTTGAGTGTCATGGCCCCGAGTGTAGAGGTAAAGTCGGTCCTGCCCAGAGGAAGCCAGGAGGTTCTAGGCAATCTGAGAAGGAGGAGAGGGAAGAGGAGGAGGAGGCAGAGGCAGCAGGGGAGGAGTCCAGGGATACAGGGACCTCAGACAGGTGAGGGACTGGGCTGTGGGTGGTGGGAAGGTACCTGGGGTGGAGGTACTCAAACAAGGCCTGGATGTGAGCGAGGGGAAGGATATGGCGGAACACACACTGGGGTGGTACCAGGAATGCGAGTCCTTGGATGGGTTGAGGGCTGGACCAGGGCACCTGGGTGGGAAGGATGGACCAATCAGGGGCGAAGAGGCACCTGAAGACGGGGTGTGTGTGTGGAGGGGGGCAAGGCACAGAGGAAGCAGCCACGAGAGTCCTCCCACAAATAAGGGGCTATGGCTGGAGGCTCCAAAAGGAAAAGGAGACCGGCTGGAGACTGGAGAGGAGCGTGCCAGGGTGAGCGGGCCGCCACCGCTTCCCGGGCGCTTTCTGGGCCCCACTCCCTCCTGCCTTCCTTTCCCACTCTCTCTTTCCTGGTCCCCACCTCCAACACCCTACCTCCAGGAGGAAGCCCCCAGAGGGAGCTTCGGGGAGCAGGAGGTTGGAGGGGCTGAGCAGGCACTGTGGGAGAGCCTTGGGGGTGTGGGGGTTATCGGTCGCCACCTGCCACCCCCACCTGACTATGCTTTTGCATCAGGGCCCCCTTTGCCCAAGCCCTGGAGGCGAAGCAGGGGGCCACAGGACCACTGGAGGTCAGCCCTGAGGCCTTCACCAGGGAGGAGGAGGAGTGTCTGCTGGACAGTGAGTGTGGTGGCCACAGGTGCGGGGTAGGGCCGGAAACAGACCTTCTTCCTCTAGGACTCTTCAGGGGTATGGGGCCTGGAAGGACACAGTCTAAGGGAATGCTGGAGGCAGGCTGACTGGGATCCAATCCCAACTCCACTGTGCTAAACTATGTGATGGTGGCAAATTGGTCAGCCTTTCTGTGTCTCAGTTTCCTCATCTATAAAATGAGAATGCGATAGTACCTATCTCAGAAGATAGTAGCAAGGATTAAACGAAACGTCCTTCGTGAAGTGCCCAGAACTGTGCCTGGCACACAGTAGGTGTTTGCTAAAAAAAACCAGGAAACCTTCACCTCGGCTCAACCCCCCAGATGTTCCTGCCCTGCTAGGCTTGGCCCTGGGCCATGCCCCATTGCTATCAGATGGCCGGTGACACTGCCCTTTACAGGAGACCTCAAGATGGCCTCTCCAACGGTGGGGGCAGCTCCCTGGAACCACCTCCTCACCTTGTACAAGCAGCTTCAGAAACTAGCCAAGGCCAAGGTCTGTGGGTCCAAGCCGGGGTACTGGCAGGGCAGGTCTGGGCGAGCCCCTCCCCCACACCTGGCTGGGGTATGTGGTGGGAGCAGTCCCCTTCCTTAACATTTTGGGAGCTGTTCCCTCCTGCTTTCTGTTTTACGTAGGTGGGGGGTTGCAGGCTTGGGGCCTTTTTCACCTGCTCAGTGGCCTGATGCACTCAGTTTCCTATCAAGGAGGGCTTACCCCACAAGGAAGAGGGTGAGAAAGAGAAAAATGGCGGAAGAGGACAGCTCATTCAAGCCCTGTGTTCCAGGCATCATCACCCTCCAGTCACTGTTGCATAAAACGTTTAGGTCAACAGATACACTGGGTAAGTGCAGTGCCCCCACCTCCCCTCCCAACATGCCCCAGGCCCAGAGTCCCATTTTGGTATCTGTTCTGAACTGGGTGTGATACCAGTTCTCACCACGAGGTGGTATCATAGGACATAAGATGGCCTCCTGAGATGGTGGTCAGTAGGTGGCTGGGACTCTTCCCTCAGGGTTCTGGAGACAGCAATGTGAGGGCTGTGCCTGAAGCTGTGTTTCCTTGAGAATCACCCTCCCCCAGCCTGGAATTCTTTTCCAGTGGCCACCTCCATCTTTGGTTTTCCCATCCTATATGCACTGCTGTGACCAAAGGGTATCCCTGAGGGCAGATAACGAGAGAGTGGGGGATGGTGATAATATAAAATCATTGTTGACATTTACATAGCCATTTCTATGGGCCATATCCTCTTCGAAGCACCTTTCACAAAATAATGTATTATGATTCTGAAGGAGATCCTTTTTACTCTCCACTTCATAGTGAAGAAACTAGGCACAGAGAGGTTAAGTAACTTGCCCAAGATCACACAGTTAGTAAAGAAAGTGGCAGAGCTGAAACTTGAGCCCAAGCCATTTGGATGGTTCTCGATCCATGCTTTTGAGTTGGTGGCTGTAGCGGGCGCAGATAACTGCCCCTTGCATGCTCTCCCCAGGAGGCGATGAGACTCACACTCATGCTTTCAGGAGGGAGCCCATGGAAAGTGAGTTTCTTGGGGAAAGCAGGGCGGTGGGTAGGTGGCGTCTGCCTGGCTTCAGGTAATTGATGAAGACAGTGCTCTGGCTGCAGTGACCGGAGACTGCACAGGGCCGGCTAGGATGAGGTTTGGAGAGCCAGAGCCGCGTCCTCTTCCTGTGACCTGCAGCCATTTGCTCCCCTCTATTCCTACCTGTCCCTTGCCCATCTCTCCGGCTCTCAGGTTTCATGGAGTCAGAGTTAAAGAAGCTTCTGGTAGAACAGCAGGAGTTCTGCCTCTGGAAGATGGGCAGCCGAGAGGGCCAGGAACCACTGACCCACCCAGAGATCGCCCTGGAGGAGGCAGGTATTGTGGATGGCCAGGTATGCCGTCCTGCCTGAGGACGCTGGCAAAAGTGGGGCTGGAGGCCTGCCATCTCCACCAGCGCTGGCCCTGGCTCCAGTCCCAGGCCCTTCCTCCTTTGCCTGGGTGGGGAAAGCATAATCCCTCCTTGGTGGTAGTATTCCTGAGAGTAGGACCATGGCCCCCTGCACTCACACACACTTCTCCACCAGCCTTTCTAGCTCACGACTGACCCAGAGTCCAAACATCCACTTTTGAGGCTTAACTTTGCCATTTACTTGCTGTGTGGCCTGGGCAGGTCCGTTTCCCTCTCTGGGCCTTAGTTTCCTCGTCTGTACAAAGACGAGACTTGTCTGGGTAGCTTTAAAGCTTTCCAGTACATCTATAACTCATACAGTGTTGCTCACTTTCTATTTTCTCTCCCATTCACACCCATGCCTACTCCTGTAAACACGTATAGGTGAGGGGGACTTACCCCGCTGGGTCACACCAGGGACCACCCCACTGCCCATCCTCCTTGACATCAGCCTTAAACATTATACCTATCCCAGCTTCTCTGAGTTCACATTGATGCATCTATTGTTGAAAAATCTGCTGGTGTCCTTTCTGAGTTAATTTCTGTGCATTCATCAGCTCTTTCTTTCGTTCAGTGGACACGAGCCCCTGTCGGTCTGTGTGGTTCACAAAAGGAAAGAGCACAGGATTCGGAGGCCAGCCTTTAGTCCAAGTCCCTGCTCTGGCATTGACTCGCTCTGTGACTTTGATGTAGGCCTTGGTTCCTTTGCCTGCGAAGGGGGACCATCAGGAGGATCAGATGAGGTGAAGAATGTAGAACCCTCACCTGCACAGGGCGCTCCAGTATTAGGGACACGGTACCGTCTGTGGGGGTCTCACTCCCTTCTCACTGTCCTGAGCCCACACGCCGTCACTGGGCACCCTCTGTGCTCTGGGGAACAGGGCTGTGCTGTGGATTCCTAACCCACGCAGGCAGTCAGCTTTGGCAGGGCCCCTCACTTTTGTGTTTCCCCTCTTTCTCCCCACCAGAGCCACCGCCTGAGCTAGTCTGCCCCTACCCCAGGGGTCAGAGTCCTGGGGTAGTCTGAGCAGCATTGTAGGGGCCCTAGAGAATTTCTGGGTGGTGGCAGGTGGGGGCCCAGCTCGGCCCTTACTTTGGGGACACAGTTGCCCCAGGAATAGCTTCCTCCTGTGGGTGTTTCAGAGGTCTTGTCCTCATTACCATGCCCCACTGTCTTCTTATCTGCCCTCAGGGGCATCAAGCTGAAGGGGAAGGAAGCCGCACCCCCGCCTTTGGGGAATGCTGGGGACCTGGAACAGGGGCACTGAGGCAGCTGAAGCACCACCCTAGGCTGCAGAGAAGGGTGCAGAGCCCCCTTGGTGTGGTATGTAACACAGAGGTGAGGACAGGGTGGGGGCTGGCCGGGGTGCTGGACTCCTGAGGCTTTGAAGGAACTCCCAAGTTGGAGGGAGAAAGGTCCCTCCATTTTATGAGAAGGAGGTGGCTCAGGGTTTGTGGGTCTGGGTCAGCTGTGGGGACATGGTAGAGGGTCTGGCAAAGGTGGCCTCAGGGTGCTTGTATCTGGGGAGTCGGTGGGAAGGTTCTGGGTTGCAGAGCCAGGAGGGGAAAGCCCAAAGTTCCCGAGGCATTTTCCTACACCCTCTTCTGCCCCCAGCACCTGCCCCTTGAGGAGATGGGTGAGATGGGAAACTGGCCCCCAGAGCGAAGCTCCTGGTGGCCCAAGTCTGCCCTGCCCCCAGTCCCTGGAGTCTGCACAGTCCCTGGAGTTTTCTTAGGGAACATCCAAGGAGTTCCCGGGACCAGGGGGACTTGGGATAAACGGTGTCCATGTGTCTGCAGAGCGGACCCCCCCAGCAGACTGTCCCCGTCAGTCAGACTCAGGCCTGTGACGCCGTTGAGAAAGCCCAGTCTGACTCTGGCCCCCTTGGCTGTCTGCGTGTGGGTCCCGCCCCTCATCTTCAACTGTGAACAAGCTCGGTTTATCTGGGGTCTCGATCTAGTCCCCGGTCTGTGCCTGGGGGGCTGCAGAGCCCTGGGCTCCGGTGGGACGCAGTGGGCATGTCAGCAGGAGGCCAGGAGATTTGTGCACCTGACCAGGGATGGGGAAGGACCCTGGCCCAGACCTGTCCCTGTCAGCAGGAGCGTCTCTGACTTCCCTCCGCCTGAGTTCCCAGGCCAGGCTCGTGGCCTCACAGGGAGGATCCGGTAATTCTCCAGCAGGAAGTTCCTGCCCAGCCAGCATAGGGACAATGCCAGGAAAGCAGGCCTGGGGCCATGGGGACGCCTCAGGGTGGGGTGGGGGGCAGGCGAGGGGTCCCTAGGGTCCACGCAGGCCCTGTCCTGCTGTCCCTGGTTTCAGCCCACTCTGCCATGCTCAGCACTAGGTGCTTCTGCACGTCCTGGGCAGAAGGTCCAGACATCTTAGAAGGCCAGGCAGCAAGGGTGGGCTTGAGTTGGGGGCTCATGAGCCTGTGCCCTTAGTGGCCATGAAGGGGCTCACCATCATACCGGTGATCCAGTGGATGGGAGGGCCAGCCCACTTCGCACACCAGGCAGTGCTGTTGTCCTGAGGTGCTGTTGGCTCTGGATAGAACCAGGGTTCTTCCCTTCCCTGTGGGTCCAGCCTCTGAGGCTCTCACAAACGGGAGAGAGAGATCTCACATTGCCCCCAGCTCTTCTCAAAACACACAGCTGCTATTTACAGACACTATGTGGCCTCTGTGGCCCACCCTGTGTCCAGCCTGAGGCCTGTTGCAGAGCTGAAGTTTAGTGTCAGAACACGGCAGCCTCTCTTAATCACGTGGTCGGTAACAGCTATTTGCGGGATGGACGGCTTGTGCAGGGAGACTGCAGCGACTGGCCTCCTGCCCCCACCTAGCCCGGCCCAGCCCTGGTGAAGGTGATGTCCCTGCCTCCCATCCCCTAACCTTGGAGAGAGCAGGTGGGCCATGAGCGGGCTGGGGGCTTTCTCCTGCACTTACTGGCCACAGGCCCTGGAATCCCTGACTCAGCCTCTGAGTGGAAGGGCCCATCTAGACTACCATCCTGAGTCAGCCCGGGAAACAGCCTTATGACCATGTGACTCACCTGTGCCCTAATCATTTCCTCCCAGAGTGTTGGCTGCAGGGTAGGGCGAGGGCCTTAGGGGGCAGCCTGCGCGCTCCCTGGTTGCACCTAGACAGCTGCTCTCCCCTGCATTTACCCCATGAGGATATTTCTCCTCCCTCCCCTTCCTGATAGGACCCAAACTTGGTGCCAGCAGTGCCTGCTTGAGTAGGGAATCCTGGGGCCCAGGGCACAACAGGATGGAGCTCGGCCCCCGCCCCCATTGCCGTGGGTGGGGCCGGTCAGCCACTCCTGGGCCCAGGCCAGCACCGCAGTGGGTCAGGGTAGGCCAGGCCCCACGCAGGCTAAGGCTATGAGGAGTGAGGGGCAGAGTCCTTGGTTCAGCAAGAGGGACTCTACTCCTTTCCCTCCCTCTTTGTCAAGTGAGGGTCACGCCACCTCTGTGCTCACCCCTACCCGCTTCCCGTGATCTACAGGGCGGAAGGTCTTTGCAGCTGGGAGGGGTGGCTGCTGGGCCTGGGGCTGGAGGTGTGCACAGGTGTGATGGCCTTGCCCAGCACCCCAGTGTCGGGGGCTGGCAGTGGGGACATGGCCCAAGGACGTGCTGTGGGAGAAGGCCCAGCGGGCAAGCGCAGAGGGCTGGGCTCAGGCTCAAGCCACATGGACAGGGCTCTGGTATTTCTGAAAGGTTTCAAGGGAACCGCAGATGCATCTGTGGGTCAGACCTGAGGACTGGGTGGCATTTAAAGCTGCTGTTCCCTCCTGGATGCACAGGTAGCCATGGGGAGGACTGCCATGCGCTACTATGCAGGTGGGCCCTGCACCGGGGCACTTGGCTCAGGGTGAGAGGGCTCTGAAACCCAGTGAGGGTCCTCTCTTTAACTGTCTCAAAAGGGCCAGCTGGGATGGTAGTGGCCCTGGTCAGGCTGTGGGTTTAAGTCCAGCTGTATGCCAGAACCTACCAAGTCTCATGGTCCTCTTGGTTCCCCACCTCCCTCATCTTCCTCCGTCTCTGTTGGTATCTGTCTGCGTGTCTCTGTCTCTTTCTCTCATTCTCTGCAGCACTCCTTCCCCACCCCACCCCACGCCGCCCCTGCTTTCCCTTGCTTCTCTCTCTCTCCCTCTCTCTCTCTCTCTCTCTCTCTCTCTCTATTACATGAAATGTTCCAGGATGGAGAGAGATCATGTTCGAGGCTTGTCTTGGTGGCAGCAAGATGACATGGGTGTCCTCTGCACCACATGGCAGGTGCTAAGGGGTTATATAAAACAGGACAGGATGAATAGGGGAATAGAGCATGACCCGCCCCGGGCAGTGTGTTGCCTGCAGAAGGGCAAGGGCCTGTTCCCGAGCCAGACCAAGTCAGCGCTCTCTGGGCACAGGGCAGGGGGCGATCGGACAGCCTCTGAGGGCGTTTAGGGGAACAATCGCTGTTGTGCCAAGACTGAGCTGGATTGAGCTCGAGGGCCCAGCAGTGGTCAAGTCGTTGAACAGTGTCTCCTTCATACTCTGTGTCTTTTGTCTTTTTCTCCTCCTGCGCCTCTGTCTGGATGGAGGCCAGAAAGCACTCCCCAGGAGCATTCTGAGTGTGTTTCGGTGACAGTGGTAGCCGAAAAAGTCAGTGGGGTGGGGGGAGCAGGCTGGGTGGTCCCAGGGACATGTGGGCAGTGTCAAAGTAGGGCCTGCCTGCTGGCGGGCTGGGGGAGCTGCCTCCTTGTGGACTCCTGGGTAGGACCTTTGAGGAAGTTGTCACCTCTGACTCTGCTTAGAGACGGCAGTTGTCAGTCTTGCCTGTCCCGGGGGGGGGGGAAGGGCAAAGCCAGCTGTATTATTTTTCAGGTGGGAAATGCGGTGACAGAGAGCAGACAGGCAGAGGGGTTGGACTGCACTGTGTTTGAGTCCCAGCTCCAGCTCTGACGACCTCATGTGACCGCAGACAGACCCCGTACGTCTCTGAGTCTCCGTGTCTACATCTGAGAAATGGGAGAATCACGGGCTTCTCATGTGGGCTAAAGGAAGTGCTGTTTGGCATGGAACAAATATTTATAGAGCATCTACTACATCCCATTCCTATTCCACACACCGAGGAATAGAGCAGCAAACAAACCCGTTATTTTTTGGAGCGCTTATTATTGCCAGTAGGATAAATGATGAACAGATAATATATTGGGGAGTGACAAATCCTGTGCAGAAAGATGAGACAGGGTAATGGAGTGCTGTTTTACACAGAGTAATGGGACAGGGAAAGCCTTTCTGAGGATGGCGTGTGCAAGCAGGACCACCGGAAAGTGAGGGAGGGAGCCCTGGGGGTGTTGGGGAAGGGCCTGACAGCCGAGAGCTCAGCATGTGCAAGTGCCCTGTGGTAGGAGCGCCTGGTGGGTCTGTGTGACTGGAAGGGAGTGAGTGGGAGGGGGAGTAAGAGGAGGCGAGGTCAGAAAGGAAGGAGGAGATCCTGTGCTTGGCTGATCTGGATTTTTGAGGGGTTATTTTATCCATGAGGAGTGAAATAATGTGTATATTCCCAAAGTCTCCCTTAAACCCTGGCCAGGTAGCTCCGTTGGTTAAAGCACCCTGTTGCAGGTTCAGTCCCACTCAGGGCACATTCAAGAACCAACCAGTGAATGCATAAATAGGTAGAACAACAAATCGATGTTTCTCTCTCTCTCTCGAAAAGGAAAAGTCTCTCTTGGCTGCTGAGTGGGGAAGAGACTGTGGGGCTGGGGAAGCCGGGAGGCCGGCTTAGGAGGCTGCTGGGCTTGCCGTGCAGGCCACCTCACCAGCTGTTATTATTATCATAGAAAGGGCGCTGGTGTTGCCGGGGGCTGTCTTTAGCACTAGGGTGCACCCCTTGTAGTTCTGTCCAGTGGAATCTCCCATCCCTGCCCCCGAGGCTGGAGAAGAAGAGGGGCAACCTTGGGGCTCAGGGCCCAGGAACGTCCCACCGAAGGCAAGTAGGCAGCCTGGTCATGCAGGGGCAACCGTGGTGGGAGGGTGGCAGGAGGTGGTTGGTACCAGCAGCTGTGTGCTCACCAAGGCGCAGCAAATGCATCCTGGCCAGGATGGCACCCCACATTGAGGACAGAGCAGGCCAACATCCAAGAGCTGAGCGGCTGAACCAGAGGGCGTTTCCGTTCCCTGGGAGGGCCCAGGCTGGAGCTGGGCCTTCGTCTACTGACTTGATTTTCTCCTAGATCAAGGATCAAAGATACCTCGCCTCATGAAATTCACAGCCAGGGCTGTGGGTTAACGACAGACTGCAACAATAAAAATAACAATAAAAATCGGATGATGATGTTTCTGTAACACAGGTTTGCAGGCTGCAGAGGAGTCTTCAAGGAGGAGGCACCATTTGTGATTTGGGCTTGCAGGAGGAGGAGGAGGGATCTGACAGGTGAAGGAAAGAGAGAGGCCACACCCGCTAGCGGGATGGCCTGCCCATGACCCCACTTTCTGCCTCTCTGCCCAAGCCAGGGCTGTCCTGGACTCTTCTTCCCTGGGCCTCCTTGTTCACCCCACCTCCTCACATTTAACCTCATGCTCCCTGCCATCCACCCCTCTTCACACTGCATTGCTAGTACCTTTGCTGGGGCCCCATCATAGCCACAACTTCCCGATCCTCTCAGGCCTCTGCCCATCACTACCAGTCTTCTCGGCCCTCAACTGCCCCCACCCATTCTGTAGAGCTCAGCCTCTTCGTGGAGTCCCCGCAGCTCTCTGGCTATGGGACTAATAGGACTCATTCTCCCCTGCCCTGGACAGAGGGACACACCATGAAGGCCAGACCTGGGGGCTTTGTCTCCAAGTCTGAAATGTCCAGCATGGCGGCTGTCACAGAGCCTCTCAACAGTGAATGAGCGAGGCAGGGAGGGCTGGAGGAGGGGCCCAAGGATAAGCTGGAGAGATGGTCAGGGGCCAGACTGCCTAGGGCCATGGATACCAACCCAAGTGCCTTGGCATTTATCCTCAGGGCACTGGGAGCCATAGGGGGCTGTAAGTCAGGGGCAGTGGCACGTTAGGAAGTGCAGTGGAGGATGGAATAGACGGGGTAGGGACCATTCAGGAGGCTGTCACAAGTGTCATCGTGAGAGGGGTGTGAGCCTGAGTTGGGACGGTGGCAGATAGGGTAGACAGGAGGACACTTGGGCTGTGGTTCTCAGCCGAGAGCAATTCTGGAGACATTTTTGGTTTGCCATAACTTGGGTAGAGATCTGTCTAGTGTGGGTTTCCTCGTCTTTAGTAAAGGTTATTGGGACTGTTAATACATGTTCAGTGTTCAAAAAAATATTTAGAAATATTAAGCAGTAGGTAACTTGAGCTGCTGTTATTTTAAAACATAAATCCTCTGTTCAAAGTCCTGCATTGGTTTCCCACCATCCAAGTGGGAGCTAAGTCCTTTCTCGGGCCGGCAGGGCCGGCGGCACCCCGCTGCCTCTCCGCCTCCAGCCCCGCCTCCTGCTGCCCTCCCTGCTCCGTGTGCCCTGGTCACGCCGGCCTCTCTGTCCTTGCCTGGACGCACTCAGCCCACCCCTGCCTGCCTCAAGGCCTTTGTACTTGCTGTTTCCTCTACCTGGAGGCTCTGCCCTTAAGAATTGATGTGGTTTACTTCCTTATCTCCTCTAGGTCTTTGTTTAGCTGTCACCATCTCAAAGTGATATTTATTAACCATTTATCTTTTAAAAAACCACCCATCTTCCCTCTACCCCACAACTGGTTCTCTCCCTGTGCCCCTGCCCTGCTTAATTTTTCTTCAGAGCACTTTCATCATATCAGAAATAAATTATCATATATTTAACTTGCTTCAGTGCCTATTGTTTCTCAACTGGAATATAAGCTTTGTGAGGGCAGACTGTTGCTTATCTTATTTGCTGCTGTGTCCTCAGGGCCTAGGACCTCACCGCACACGCCAAGTATTCCTTAAGTATTGCTTCAGTGAATGAAAGAACGAATGAGTGAATGGAGTGAGTGAGGAACTCCGCCAGGAGTCAGAGAAGTAGGAGGGGAATGGAGAGCAGGTGTAATTGTGGAGGAAGAGAGGATCTGAGTGGACCACTGAGAGGGGCCAGGCCCAGGCACAGCCTGGGACACAGAGTCTTGCTCATCCGCCCTCCCCAGACCTTCCACCCCCATCTGCTCACTGGGATTTTCCTGCTCTGCCTGCCTGACCCTGGACATGGTACCCCTAGCCCAGGCAGATGGCCAGGCCTGAATAAAGTGTCCTTTCCCCTTGATAAGCTGTCCCCTTCCAGGGGCAGGCAGGACAGTAAGTATCCTGCTGCTCAGAAAGTACCTGGGGGCCTGCGTGGGCTCTGGAGTGGGCCCAGGGCCGCCTGGGGCAGCCACCTGCTCAGACACCCAGCAGAGGAGCAAGCGGCAGAGACCAGAGGCCAAGGCAGACCCTTGCCCACCACCAACTCCAACACTCACCCCTTCCTCCCTCATTGAACAAATCTCGATTGACAGCCCGTCAGAAGTTCAGCTGTGAATGAGTCCCTAGGGACGAGGGGCACTGGGTAGCAATCACAAGGGACACTGGCCTGCTTGGGCACTTTGCCCTGGGATGCTATGGTAGGCAGCCGGGCTGGAGGCCTAGGCAGCTTCTGGGACCAGAGGGACATGCGGGGTACCAAAGGGGCATCTCACCTCCTGGCTTCAGGGAGGATTTGAGGGGACATGGGTTTATTCTGGCTTCCCTGATACCCTACCCTGACCCACCCCCTCCCCACTGGCATTTCCCTGGTTGGCAGAGAGCTGCCAGGGAGCAGTCAATGGTTTCTATTGACTGACTATAGCTCAGCTTCTCACAAGCCCTACACCCCGAGACCCCAGGACCAGAGCCCCAGACCCGCCCACACCCACAGGACACACTCTTGACTCGCCTCCACCCTCCTGAAGCCCTTTCCTCCCCTTGGTCCTGCCTCAACTTTCCCATGGTACCTGCAAAACCCGTGTCTGAGGTGGGGAGAGTTTGTTTACCGGGCACAATGACTTCTGGCGGGCACAGTAACCTTCTCACGTCCATCTGCACTCTCAAGTGCTTGTGTGTACACATGTACACACTCAAATACCCCGGGGGCACTTCCCCACCCCCACCCCATACCTCACCAGGCTGCTGACCTGCCCTGAGTCCTCAGGGCCCGGGGACTCCTTGGTGTTCACTGGGATAGACAGGCATGATGGGGCTGAGGTAGGCGTGGAAGGCAGAGCTTTGAATTCTCCGGGCCCCAGTCTTCAAATATGTAGAGTGGGTACCGGCTTGAGCTCTCTTGGTGTCACCCCAGGGCCTGTGACCTGTGAGGTCCCAGTTAGCACAGGGAGAGAACCCTGTTCTGAGATGTCACCGTAGTTCAAAAGCATGGCCCAGCATCCTTTGGCACTCTTCCTGGGGAGGGATGGGGTTTTTTGTCCTTCTCCCCTGGAATCTGGGAGGGCTATGACGACCTCCATCAGTGAAGTACAGTGGCAGCGAATCTATGTGGCTGTGGAGGCCAAGTTATAAAAGGCCACCCAGGTACCACCTGCTTCTCTTTGAACGCTTGCTCTGGGATAAGCCAGCCCTGTGTAAGAAGTCAGGCTGCACTGGGATTGCCAAGCTGGAGAGACCACGCCGCATTGCTCTGATTCACAGCCCCCGCTGAGCTCCCACCGAGCCAGCACCGCCTGCCAGCCATGGAAGGGAGCCTCCTGCACATCCAGCCCCATGGAGCCTTCCAGATGACTCCAACCGCAGCCAACATCTGATAGCAATCGCAGGAGACCCCAGCGAGAACGGCCTAGCCATGCCCTTCCCCAGTTCTTGACCCATACAACTTTGAATGAAACAAAATGGCTATTGTTTCACGCTACTATGTTTGGGATAATTTGTTTTGCAGCAACAGAGATCAGAACACTGCTCCCACACGTTTCTTGATTCTTCTCGTAGTCCCTTTCCCACCTTATGTCCCAGGTTAAACCCTCCTGGACTGGACCAAAGCCTAGAATAGCTCTCCGGACTCTGAAAATTCAAAAGGGGAGTTTACCCACCTGCCCCCAGGAAGTTCTTGGTTTACCCTGGTAGCAGGGACCAGCCAATCACCTGACAGATGAGCTGCTAGCTCGCACCTTCACCCTGGTCCCTTCTGTTTGGCCAGGATGAGGGTGCCCCCGGTGCCCACCTCTGTGCTTTTGCTGGCCCTTAGCCAGGCCCTACCCTCAGCTTCTGGCACCCACGTCTCCAAGGCCTGGCCCCCCATCCCCGAGTCTGTTGGCTGAGCAGGGCTGGAGCTGATGAGGACAGGACCGCCTGTCACCAGAGCACAGAGCTGTGGGAAGCTGGGACCTCGGTCAATACTAGGACTACTGGCTGGCGTGGAGAGGGCACATTAGAGACTGACCCAGGTGTCCAGCTCCCTGGAGAGACTGGGCTCCACCTGCCCCCAGTGGTAAAGGGGTAGACAATACATCTGTTGTTGACATCTATCGCTTCCCTGCCTCTCTCCTCCTCAGCTGGCATTTACGGTGGTCACCTCCATTAATTTACGTGTCCTTGAATCTTTGCCTCAGGGTCTGCATCCTGGGGAGCCGAAACCAAGGCAGAGATAGCAGGATGAGCCTTCAGTGAACTTACAGTCAGTCCTGGGAGTGACATCCACAGAGTTAGGATGCTGAGGTGCCCGACCTCTATGTTACAGGGTTAGCAATGACGACTGCCTCTGTTAAGCGCCTGCTCTGTGCTAGGGATGGTGGTGGGGCATGATGTCTGCTATCCTGCTAAATACTCACCATGACCTATGGTTGGTACTACATTATCTCCATTTAACGGATAAGGAAACCGAGGTGTAAGGAAGTCCTTCATTCAAGGTCAAGAGCTGGAAAGTGGCAGGTCAGCCTGGAGAGCCTGGGCTCCAAAAAGTAGTGGACCATGTGTGCTGGCTGCTTCAGGAAGAGCAGAGGTCCTTGGCAGGACCTCTTGGGATGGAGGACATTTAAGCTGAGCCTTGAAGGACAAACAGATGTTGGGAAGATGGAGAGACCTAGAAAAGCCCTCACGCCGTGGTTTCCTCATCTGTCAAGTGGACATAATAACAGTAGCCCTCTCATAGGGCTGTGTGAAGATTGAGTTGACAAAGACAGAAAGGGACAGTAGGGAATGTACTCTAAGTGCTAATTCTTACTGGTGTGAATGGAAACCGTGAGCTGGAGGATGTGGTCCTGGCTGGAGGTCTGAACAGGTTCTGGAGGCAAACTTCCCACTCCTAGCACGCAGGCCCTGAGGGGAGGGGGCTGGACAAGCTTAGGAAGTTAATTAGTCTGGGACCCCTGTATTTGTATTTTTACTCAGGCAGTCTGGAATATTCCTCTCCTGAAGAAGTCCCCAACCCTTGCCAACCAATCCCTGAATCTCCTGTCCTGTCCAACTAGGTAATTCTCCCTGCTGTTTAATCTCTGTTCCTCCTGCTGTGCATTTTACCTGTTGGGACAAAGAGAATGCTGATGGGCCACCGTGGCGCTGGAGTCAGGGCAGGTGCAGCTTTGTGTGGCTCACAGACCATGGTACCTGAGACAGCCCAACCTGGGTGTGGGTACCCAGCTGGCTCAAGTTGGAGGGAGCCGGGAGGATGCACTCGTGGGAAAGATCTAGTTGGCAACTGTTGGTGGAGGCTGGAAGCATAAGCCTTGGTGGAGTCCCTGTCCCACGGGGGGGGGGGGGGGGGGGTTCCTCCCAGCAACGGGGCAGGGTCCCCTAGGGCAAAGGAACAGCCCTTTGCCCAGGGCCTAACTCCTGAGTGAACAAAGACCCTCCCCAGATTTCCTGTCTATGGTTCTCTGCGGAGTGAAGGTCAAGCCTGCAGTCTCTGGGGTCAGGCATGCCTGAGTTCGAGCCCTATCTCTGTCACTGACTAGCTGTGTGACATGGAGCAAATCCCTTCACCCCCCTGAGCCTTCCTTCTTTGCAAAATAGGGACACATTGTCCGCTATACAAGTTCCACCAAGCTGCTAGATGGCTAAGCGTGTTCCCTGTCTATAGACTGGGAGAGCGATCAGTTTGCTGTTTCACTGCAGCTGCGTCCCCTCAGCCCTGGGGGCCCTGGTTTCCTCATCCGTAAAGGGCGGATGAGGATGAGGCAGACTAAGTGCGCTGATGCAGCCGGAGCACCACCTAGGGGTAGGTGGCCAGGGCGGGCAATGGCTGGTTCCTGTTTGCTTCCCTCCCCGCTCCAGCCCCAAGCGCCTTCCTTGCCTTGGGGACCCTTCCTCTCTGCCGCGAAGGCTGGCTGATGTGCAGGGCGCTGCTCTGGGAGTACCTACACTTAGAAAGAGGATGTAGAGTGACGTCAGTGCCAACCAAAGGAAGGAGCTGCCGAGGCTTATCAAAGGCCGGCTCGCTCCAGCACAGGCTCAATCAATATTTGTCAAGTGGCTGGGTGCAGACCTCCTCACCAGGCTGCCTGCCCCCCAAGGTCCAAGGCTGGGTTTGTTCTCTTCAGACCAGGTGTGCCCCTTCCAGAGAAAAGCTGGCCCAGCTTTGAAGGTGCAGACCCAGAGGGTTTCTGCAGCATCTTGGCCTCAGGAAGGCAGCACATTGCTTAGCACCTTAAGGTGCTTCTGAGCAACACCAAGCTGCCTGCAGAGGTTCTGCTATCTGGGAGGGAGTGAGGGCTTCACCTCGCCAGGCCTCAGTACAGCCTCTGTTTTCCTCTCAGGCTAGCCTAGTCGCTGGTGGGGGCGTGGGGGGTAGGGGGCGGGGAAGAGACTCATTGCTCAGCCCAGGAGCCCCTTCTCTCCCCCTGCTGCTTTCCATCTGGCCAGCAGCCGCCCCCACTGCCCCAGGACAAGGGCTCCAGTGTCTGCTCAGCTCCTGGGCAAACAGCAGGCCTTTTTCTCCCTCTGCCCTCCAGAGTGCTTTGGCCCTGACCCCTCCCTGCCCTCCTGGAAGGGCATGGCACACCCCTTGCGGCATGATCTCTTCCTTTGGAATGTTTCAGAGGCTGGCAAACCTGGTATAGGAGCAGGTCCTGTTTGGTGGCTGAACCCCTTTATTTTGGCCAGTCCGAGCTTTGGCTAGGCAGTGCGGGCAAGGGCCAGCTCACAGGGCCTCAGTCCTGCCAAGGTGGGTGTGGGATGCAGCTGGAGCGCAGGGCCCAGCCCAGGTGCACTTGACGTCATCCTATTGTCTCCTGCCAGACAAAGGCTGCTCCTGCCTGGCCCTGGTCCTGGCCTCAGGGAGGCTTTTCATGCTGGTCCGTTTGCCAGAAGCATCACGGGGCTGATGCTGGTTCTGCCCCCAACCTTTCTTCCTTGTTGCCAGGTGAGGTTTAGAGACCTGGACACACTCACTGAGGCCAGGGCAGCTTCCCCTCATGGTGCAGGTCACCTTTCCTGAGTATGGAAAGAGAAGGAATTGCCCAAGACCTCCTCTTTTTGGAGGGGTTCCTGCCAAGGTCCTGACCTGGGCATCAGGAGTGGGTGACCTCACAAGGCAACTGGAAACTGTAATCAAACAGCCTCCACTGTAACCTCCACTGCTTCCCAATTCGGACTCAGGACTCAGGGGTGTATGCAGTCCAGCCCAGCCCCCTGTACCCTCCTGGCCAGTGGGTGTAATGGACATTCAACAACTGACTATTTATTTGAGGATGGCACTCAGAGGCCTCATTTCTGCAGAACTCAGTATAATCTTCTGTCTCGTAAATGTCCTCTCCTTGGTCATTCTATAAAACAAAATTCCACCATTAGAAGTTCATTTCTTTAGATTTCAAGCACTTCTCTTTACTGATACCCTGAAGACTACAAAAACAAAGACAATTACAGAGAATGTTTGCTGACTGAGCTGAGTGTTTTACAAAGTAGTTACCGATGCTGGATATTCTCTATTCAGCCCTCCAGTCCACTGTCTTCTCTTCTGTGCTGGCCCTGTGTCCTGAGAGACCTGATTTCCCGACTTCCTTGCCCTCTGAGTCAATGGGAGGTGCTGGTAAGAGACAGGAGGACAGGAGGAGAGAGAGGTGTGGGGTTCATTTGTTCTGTTGATCCTTTTTCAGGCTGGGGTGGTATGAGCCCAGCAGTTGCTAGCTCCAGGGCCGTTACCCCTGCCCACACCTTGGCAAGTCTGTCCATTCATTACCCTTCCTTTAGTCACCTGCTGGGGATGTGTTGCCAGTTTCCTGCCAGGATCTCACTAATGCAGCTCTGTATTATTTTTTAAAGATTTTTATTTATTTATTTTTAGAGAGTAGAGGAGGGAGGGAGAAAGCCTTGTCTGGTGTGGCTCAGTGGACTGTGCGTCGGCCTGTGAACCAAAGGTCACCGGTTCAATTCCCCGTCAGGTCACATACCGGGGTTGCGGGCCAGGTGCCCTGTTGGGGACATGCGAGGGACAGCCAATCAGTGTATCTCTCACATGTCTATGTTTCTCTCCTCTTTCTCCCTTCCTTTCCTTCTCTCTAAAACTAACTAAATAAAAAAATCTTAATTAAAAAAAAAGAGAGAGAGAGGGAGAGAAACATCGATGTGTGAGAGATACATTGATCGGCTGCCCCCCGCACGGTCAGGGCCAGTTCTGTATTCTGATGTGCAAGAGGCTGGGCAGCTTCTCTGTACAGCTGGCAAGTGGCTGAGCCAGGACTCAGTGGTCTTGCTCTAGGACTTGGCTTTTTACTGATTGCGAAGGTGCCCGGGGAAGGGTCACACCTTACCTGCTAGCCAACACCTCAGGGACAACTAGGAGCAGAGCCCTTGGTTTCAGGACTCCAGAGCCAGGGGCCTTCTCTCTCAAGAGGCCAAAGTTAGGAGTTGTGGGGGATGACACCTTCTTCTGTGACCAGAGCGAATCCCAGCAACGGATTCATTTATTTCTTTCTCCACCAGCCCAGGGCCACGCGTTAGGCTCAGCTGGCCCCATTGCTAGCTGGCTTCCTCTTCTCTCCCTTGCTTGTGGTAGGAGGTCAGCACTGTCTGAAATAAATAGATATGACATTGATGACTGGCCTGTAGAGGTGAGGTGGAGGCCCACAGAACAAGTCTGTCTCCTTCCAGGCTCCTCAGAGGGGGTGTGTGTGAGTGTGGATAAAAGTGTACAAGTGAGTGTGAGTATATGAGGGAGACGGAGAGTGTATGAGTGAGGGAGAGTGAATGAGGGGGTGAGAGTGTGTGAGGGGGAATATGTGAGTGAGAGTGTGAGGGAGAATGTGGGTGTGACTGAAATCTCCTGGGGTGGTAGACCTGGCTGTGGCTACGTAGTTACAGTGGGAGTGTGTGAGGGAGTGAGAGTGTGCGAGGGAGAGCGAGAGTGTGTGGAGAGCAAGAGTGTGTGAGGGAGAGTGTTTGTGAGTGTGAGTGAAGGCTCCTGGGGCGGTGGCCCTGGCTGTGGCTAAGTATTTACTGTGGGAGTGTGTGAGGGAGAGTGTGCGAGGGAGAGTGAGAGTGTGTGAGGGAGAGTGAGAGTGTGCGAGCGAGGGCCACCGCCCAAGGACTCCTGGGGCGGTGGCCTGGCTGTGGCTAAGTCATTACCGTGGGCTGGGGTGCCCGCCCAGGCCCAGGGCTGCTTATGGCATGGGGAAGGAATTCTCTGGGAACCCCAGTGGGTCTGGGCGGGCACCCCACCCACATCGGGTGACCAGACTGGGTGGCTACTGCACTGAGTCAGTCCTTCTGGCCTGGCTCCGCCCCACCGATCCTGGCTCTGCTGCCTTTTTGCGCGAGGGGTATAAAAAGGCCTTGAGAACTCCCTGTGTGTTACCTGCCCCAAACCACAAGATGGCACAGTGGGAGTGGGTGCTACACTCCCAGTCACAGCTGGGGCTGGCCAGGAGGAGCTTAAAGAACAGTCAGAGCCAAGGTTGAAATCTGGGAAGCTGATGTGATCTCTCTTTACAAGGAGGAGCCCGAGACCAGAGAGGCCTGTACCTTGTGCACAGTCACACCGAAGAGCTGGGAGTAAGTCTCCAGAGGCCAAAGCTGTGGTGGTGGTGTGGGGAGCACACTGGTGGAGGAGGCCTAGGGTTCTGGCCTGGGAGCCCCTCCTCATACTCCAGTTCAGTCATAGGTATGACCCGCCCCCTCCGCACTCCACACACAGTGTTCTCATCTGAGTCCAAGAAGAGGGTCTGCTCAGGCCCAGAATGGTCGGAGACCGGAGCAGCTGTGTATCCTGGTCTTCCTGCTGGCTCTTGGAACTCGGGGGTGATGCCGTGAACATCTTTATTCTTATTTCTTTTTGGTTAGAGGTTGTATTTCCACATGGGCCAAAATTCAAATGTTTCAATGAGAGATATGGTAAAAAGTAATTGCCCCCTAATCCAGCTCTTGCCCCTTAGTTCCCCTGAAAATGCTGGCTTCCTGTGAGTCCTGAGTTTGGGGCTTCTGACCGGAGCTCCCCCTTCCCTCTGTTTTTCCTCTAGGAGAGGCTTCCTGTGTGGCGGTGGGGCTGCTGGGCGCTGGGAGACACTCAGCCTTGAGCTGGGCCCGGACCAGGCGGACCAATTGCTGTGGGGATTGTGGAAGCCTCATTCCTGGGCCCGAACTTGGCCCCAGCTTAACACTGCCCCACTCAAGCCACTCAGGAGCGGTGGTGTCCATTGGTTTCTCCTTCCCAACTGCTTAGAGTATTTCCGGAAGCTCCCCACTTCCAACTTGGGGGTCCAGGTACCTGACACCCAAGCTGGGACCCCCACCATCTCCCGTTATCTCCTGGTATAATTTATATATATTTTCCGCACCCTCCCTCTCCTCGACATTTCAGTTCCACTCAGGTTTATTTAGCACTTGTAACATGCCCAGCCTGGCCTGGAGACAAAAAGTGAAGTGGACACAGCCTCCTTGTCCAGAAGGTCGCTGTCTACCGTAGAGGCCAAAAACGAGGGAGATCGTTACAATTCATGATGGCCCATGGTACCTTCTCTGTTAGATCGAAATAAGAGATTCCATGTTTAAAAGCCTGACAATACCAAGTGTTGGCAAGGGCATGGTTCGGGGGCACACTCCTAGTGGCTGGTGAGAAGGTGAATTAGAAGGGCCGCTTGGGAGAGGGTCTGTCAGTTCTAGGAAGTTGACAATGTACCTTCCCTATGATCCAGCAATTCCACTTGCTAAGTTCCCACTCTAGAAGAAAGGTTTTCAGACTTGTTGACAAACACCATCAATAAACATACGCTGTGTTCTGGAGGGCGCGTACCACGCACTTGCCTCAGGCACACTTTCATCCTAAGAGTTACCGAGGATGCGAGGATGCGTTGGTATTTTCTAATCAATTCTGAGTATTAAAAATGCTGATCTTCACCCGCTAAATTAATTTCATGACTCGTTCATACACCTCAATCCATAGTTCGAAAAATGCTGCCCTAGATATACTCACATATATGCACAGAGACAAGAATGTTTACTGCAACATAGTTGTGATAGCAAAAACTTAGGGTTTTAATGGTTACCAAGAAAATAGGTAAACAAATGGTGGTGTGATCAAGAAGTGAACTATCACATGGCAGCTCCATGTATCAAAGGATACACAGAGGGTGATGGCATGTACATAACGTGTAAAACCCTATGGAGTGATAGCATACGCTGTCTGGGGATATGTCCGTATGACACTGCATGAAATGACAACCACCCAAATCAGAACAGTGGTTAGCTCTGGGTAACGGGAGGAGAATACAGTGGGGGAGAAGTTCATAAGGAACTTCAACTGAATTTTTAAGGTTTCATTCTTTAAAAATATATTGAAACAAATTTTGCAAGATTTGACAAAGTTGGAGGAAAGGTACAGGGCACTCGCTACATTTTTATTTACTATTATTATTTGTTAAAATATTTCATAAAAATATTTACAAGGCTCTGGTCCAGTAGCTCAGCTGGTTAAAGCATCATCCTGATATACCAAAGTTGAGGGTTTGCTCCCCAGTCAGGACACATATGAGAATCAACCAATGAGTGCATAAATAAGTGGAACAACAAATCGATGTCTCTCTCTAAAATCAATAAATAAAAATTTAAAAACATATTTAGAAGATTGGCGCTCTAGTACTTCAGAGAAGGAGACTTTATTCTGACCATGTGAAATAAAAGGGAGATGTGTGGAGGGAACCACACTGTTGCAGATGGAGACAGGGTCCAGACTGCTGGGGGCCGCAAACCAAGAACTGAGTGACCACACAAAGATAAGCGAAGCAAGCGTGAGAAAGCTTCTGGCATCATACTTGATAAATCCTCTGAGAAACAGGAGAAAGCCTAAAACCAGGAACTCTAAAACAAGAGCCGATACTGACCATCGAAATATCTGGGGAAATAAGTGGAAAGCCTGACCATCGGAATCTCCTAAATTAGAGAGAGACCAGATCCTGAAATGGCCCCATACCTTCCTGAAGCCGAAGCGGTCAGGCAAAAAGGCGGGAGAAACCCAATCCCGTTGAAGAGGAAGGCCATGAGCTGCTGTATTTACAGTTTCGCCGTCACAAACCAAGGTGAATAACCACTTGTCAGAAAGCACATCATTACAGTCAAGAACTGCATTTTACCAATTAAGAATTATGTGCAGAAATGCAGTCAGAAAGTTACCCTAAAATATTTAGTTCCAAAGTAAACATGTACCTTATAACTTCCAAAATCAAAATCATCCTGACTCACAAAACCCTCATTTCTCCCAGGAACCCAACGATAGTAGCTTCAGCCTCGGTTCTCCTGGCTTCATCGTCCCAAGACATGGGAGCGGGCCATCTCTGGCCAGGGAATGGCTCTCTTCTACTGAACAGTTACAGGCCTTAGAGGGTTTTTACTTAAGCTTCTACCCCTGCGATTTCCCACAATCCTTCATTGTCTACTCAGGGAGGAAACCACAATGCTAATTGTTATAATGGGGCAAAGGTGAAACAGAAGTTCTGGTGTGCAAGTGTGAAAATCAGGATGCTGACTGGCAACAGCTGCAGTGTCTCAGGACTTCCTCACTTCTGTTCTATCTCCTGCCTCAACACGAGCCCAGGGACAGGGACAGGAGCAGATGAGGTCTTGGGGAAATGAGGATGAACACACCCAGACCTTCCTAGCTGGAGATACGGTGCTGATGTCTTAGTCCATTTTCCTTACATGTTGGTACCGTGCTCTCCCCATGTAACATATGAGAAAACAAGCTGAGAACTGTCACCAGAATTTGGCAGGTCTGGGACTCAAACCCAGACCTATGAGAATCGGAGCCTGCGCTCCTGAGCTATTGACAGGATAAACAATAATATCAATGGATCCACCTTAAAATGGAGCTTGAGCTGCCATGCCAGAGGAGCTGCCTTGCATGTATCATGCCTCAAACCTTTGGATGTTAAAACAAGGCAAAATAACCTTTGACCTGGGCCTAAACAACCTTGTTTCCCCAAAGAACAGTTTTGCAAAGATAATAAGAAAGCAGATATGACTACTGGACTGAAACTTAAAAACATTGTTTAGAATTAATGTCACTACGTTATTTTATCTGAACTAACAGAAACGCCTTCCTTCTATTGATGTTACTATTCCCCTTCCCTTCTCATAAATACGATTGTCCTTGTCTCCTAATCAGAACATAATTTGGGCTTTTTCCTGAATTGGTGCATCTTGAATAGCTACCCTTACTGATCTCAAATCAATGCTTGTTGCCTCTCACTTTGAAAGGCCTTTTATTTTTAGGTTCACAACAGCATGGTTCCTCCTTGAGAAGCAACCTTCGTATCTGCCGAAAGTGCAGGGTTGGGGAGGGTGGGGACAGATGGGGCCTGGCGTGCTGAGCTAAGGCAGGTAGACTTTATTCTGTGGGTGATGAGGAGATACAGGAGGATTTCAAGCAGAGGAGCAAGGAGTGAACTCATTGGAGCTATATCATCTGTCTCAAAATATTTTTGTAACCCACTGAACCTTTCCTTAAACAAAATCTAACTTAGAATCCAGATACAGGGTCTGGCACAAATAACGCTCCTTTTTTACTACAAAATCTTTCATGACAAAATCATAAGCATGTAAGTCTGTAATATAACAGTATCACACTCAAGCACACCACATGACATTTTAGGGGAAATTGTTCAAATTAAAACTATAAATTATTACACCCATATTATTACCCTACCAATCACACTCAAGCAGGCCTTACTTCTGCTGGACCCTGTCTATAAATGAGCTTACAGTGAAGTCGATTTGGCAGAAGCAGGTGAACCAGGGGCGGCTCCTTTGGGAATGCAACACAAACGTCATTTTCCAGAAAGATACCTAGAAGCAGTGTGGTGGTGGGAAGATGGCATTGATGTCCTAATGGGGACTTCTCCGTCAGATGGCAGTTGTGCTTCCTGCTCTGAGTCTTGGTTGGTGGAAGGACAGACACTCAGAGCACTCCCAGGTTGAGGGTAGAGGGAGAAGTGGTTGCATGTGCTTTTCTTAGAAAAGATTTTATTTACTTATTTTTAGAGAGAGGAGAAGGGAGGGCAAAAGAGAAACATCGATGTGTGAGAGAACATCAATGGGTTGCATCTTGCATGCTCCCAACTGGGGGCCTGGCCTGCAACCCAGGCATGTGCCCTGACCCGGAATAGAACCAATGAAGTTTCACTTTGTGAGATGATGCCCAACCCACTGAGCCACACCAGTCAGGGCATGCATGTCTTTGGGTGAGATATGCCCAACCTCTTCCTGGCTGAGTTCTGGAACCATCTTTTGAGAGCCGGGAGAGGAAGGGCATGATTCCTGGATGTGGCTGGAGTGAGGAAGACATGTGTCCTGAGTGCAGCCACTAGAGAGAGTATTGCCAGAATGTCCCTCTTCATCCTCACTGCCTGGGGAAGAGGAAAAGAAAGTTGGGCTGGGGCCAGCAGCTTGATCAGAGCCTGGGCACCAGGCTCTGCTGGGTGCCTCTGCTGGGCAGAGGTTTGGCACCGATATATGCTGATGAAATGAATGCATATATTTTTTATCCGTGAAGGCGTGACTTCTGGAAGCTAGTGAGCTTGTTCCAGGGGCTGGCCCTTTCCAGAGGGCTCCGGGAGTAGACAGCTACGGTTTAGTGCAGTGTGTGGTTGTGGAGAGGAGAATGCACATATAGCTGGGGGTCAGGGACTGGGCTTCAGGCTCCCGTTGCCATGAACCTGCTGCTGTGTGACCTTGAGGTTGGTGCTTCTTCTGTGGGCTTTGGTCATTTCTTCTTGGCATGGTGGTCTGAATGAGGTTTTCCAAACTGCAGTTTGCAACCCATTTGGTACACTTGAAGAAGCAATTTAGTGAGTCACAACTGGTATTAAAAACAAAACAAAACACTGAACTAGAACAGAAAATATCAGAGTGCATCACAGGTCATAAGGGTGACTATTGTTTGGAGAAACTATTGTTTTGCTTATACACAGATGAAGGTGTGGACTGGTCTGATGTTAAACTTATTTGTTACTGTGGGTCCTGGTGAAAAGCTGTGAAACACGGAACTAGCAATCCTGGAGGTGTCCTTCCCTGCCACATACCCAGGACCTCTTCTCTCTCTTCCTCTGAGTCAGCAGCCATCTCTCTGGTCTTAGCCACCTCAGCCCCCCTGGGTCTCTTTCTTCTTCCTTCTTCAGTTTTTCAGTCCCCTCCTCCCTTTCTCCCAGGGACAAGCCTCCCCTTTCCCAGTAAGTCAGGTGAGGAGGAGGTGGTTCAGAAGGAAGTTAAGTGTGATCGAATGCGGGGGGCAGTGGGCACTCTATGCTACCACTTCAAATGAATATATTTAGGAAGCAAACACCCAAGCACGCGGAACAGAACAGAAAGTAGGCGAGCTGGGGTCCTGAGTTTGAGGGTAGGACTTCATGAGCGAGAGTTGGGCGGCGACAACGCAGCGGGTCATTCCCAGAGGCCGGCAACGGCCTTGTCATTGTTGGCAAGGTGAGCTATTAACTAGCGAAGGTAGCTTTCTCCCCCGCCCCCTCCTTTTTAAAGAAGACGGAAAGAGCCAAGAGTTTTGGAGCCAACTTCTGGGGTGGGAGCGGCTGAACTGATTCGGAAGTTGGATCTCTTTGTACACAGGAATGCGGAGAGAAAAAAACAAAACCCACCCCATTGCTTCATTTCCCCTCCAAGCCCGAGCACTTTCTATTGTGCAATGAAAAAGCTGTTCACGTTGAGAAAAATGAATCCCGATTTGCCATGTGAAGGAATGAGAGCGCCTCTGGGCGCGAGACGGTACTCTGCTCCGCGCGAAGACGGCGAGGTGGCCGCGGGGGCGGCCGTGGCCTGGGCGCTCCCGGGTGTTCCGCGGGCGACTTAAGGTAGCGCCTTCGGGCAGACTGCTGCCCCTTTCTCGGGTTCCCGCACCAGCTCTCATTGACCTGAGGATGGTAAAGTAGATGGTCCAGGGAACCCAGAGGGTGGACTGCCCCCTCCAACCCCAAAGGCTGGGCCTCCAGGGCTGGTGGTTCCGCGAGTCTGTTTGGGGACTTTCTGGAGCTGAAACTCCGTCCCGGGGAGTCTGCTGGAAGCCAACACTCCTCGGAGTTTCGCCGACCCGGGGGTGCAGGGCTCGGGAGGCGGGCCGGCGCACGTGGGTGTCTGGGGCGGGCCGCGGCCAGGGTTGCGGGTCGGGTGGGGGGAGTCCGGGGTGTGGTTTCTCCGCCTCCCGGGCGGGATTTGCATATGTGTGTGTGTGGCGTCCGCAGACTTCCTGCTCCTTCTACGCCGCAGGTAGGCGCGGGCCGGGTCGGCGGGCTGGCGGGCAGTCGGCTGGCGCGCCAAGACGCGGGCACCTCCTCATTCGGACGCCACCGCCGGCCCTCGGCCACTCCGCGCCGCCTTCCGCTCCGGTGACCGCTAGCCCGCCCCGGCCGCCCCGAACTCTCTGCTCCTAGGTGGGGACGCGCCCCTCCCCACCCTGCTGGTCATCTCTGTCCTCCGCGCAGAGCCCCGTCTCGCGCCCTTGGGCGCCCTCACTGCTTCGGCTGCCCCGAGGGCCGCAACCATGAGCGAGATGTCCAGCTTTCTTCACATAGGAGACATCGTCTCTCTGTATGCCGAGGGCTCTGTCAATGGCTTCATCAGCACTTTGGGGTGAGTGAGTTCCAGGGGGCGCGGGCGGGGAGGTGGCGCCGTTGGCTCTGGTGCCAGTTCCCTGCGTCCTGGCTCCCTCCTCCGACAAACGACCCAGGCGTCCCCAGCTTCAAGGGGTAGGGGAACGACTCGCCTCCTGCTTTTAGAGAAAGGAAGTTAAATGTTTGCCCAGGTAGGAGTCGGTGCCCTGCCATAGCTGGCAGGAGGCGCCTTCCTCCGCGAAGCCTCCACCCTCCAGCGCTTGCCTCTCCTCTGATGGGGCGGAGAAACTTCCTCTGCAGGTGGTCCTGGGGCGGGGGCTGGTGGGTGCCTGGGGCCTGAGGTGGGGAAGAGGCATCCGGGTGGACGTGACAAGCTGTGGGCGTAGGGCGGGTCTGTGCGGGATGGGTGGGCTCAGCCTGGAGCCATTAATCCTCTACTTTGGGACCTATTTGCGCCTTTGAGAAGTTGCACCTTTTCCTCGTAGATCTCTCCAGCCCTTCCCCCTTCAGTAGGAGTGTCTTCTCAGCCCTCCCCTTCCAGGAGTCCCAGGTCGCCTGCCCCCCTTCTCTCCGCCTCTCCCTGTCAATTTCCTGAGCAGCTCATCTGGCGCCCCTGGGTCCCTGGTCCCAGGATCTCTGGGGTACTTTACAAATATTAATTAATTCTGGCGCCACCCCCCAGGGTCTGGGCTGGATAAGCAAGAAATCAATTCAAGTCTCCGGAGAGGGCCAGGCCTGAAGCAGGCATAGGGCAGTAGAGGAATTAGGCAGAGGGTTCAAATGAAGCGAATGGGTTCCCTTCAGAGAGCAGTTGGGTGAGTCGAGTAGGGGTAGGGGTGGGGTAGAGTGTATTCCCCACCTCTCCCGCCAGGCCTTCTACCTTTGTCCCATTTTCAGTCAGGGGACCTGTGTTATCTTATGCTCTCCACCACCCCCAGCCCCTCTTTAGGATAAACCCAGTCTCCATTGCGAACCCTGCTTCTCTGGACACCAGCCAACCACCAGGTGCCTCCTCTCTGGGGGCTTTGGAGGACTGCGGCAGCACCCTCAGCCCAGGGCTGGCTCCGCACCTGGCCTTGCTCGCCCTGAGCAGGGGGGTGGGAGTCACCTGTCTCCCTTTGGTGTCGCCCAGGGTTGTTGGGAATTCAGCTTTAGCAAAGGGAGTCAAACAGGACCGTGGGGTTGGAGGGCTGGCTTTGTTGGCAGGGGACTGACTAGGAGTTCCAGCAGATCCTGCTCTCCTTATCTCAGCACCCTCCAGGACTCTCTCAGTCTCCTCCCCCACTAGATCTGACTTCTCTTGCTCAGTTCCCCTGAAGATGGAGATGGAAGCACATCTGGGCCTGTACCTCCCAGCCCCCCAGCAATGACAGGGCTGCCCCTCAGGTCAGGGCTGCTGATTGAGGCCAAGGCCTGCCCACTAGCAGGCACACAGTAAACACCCCTGATAATGCTCAGGGAAGGGGCGGGGGTCTGTGGGGACATGGGGCAGATGGCGGAAACTCTTGTCCTAGTGTCTAAACAGCCCTGGAGGCTTTGGGGAAATGACCATCTTCTCTGCTGCTTTGGGCCTGGCTCAGCTGAGCACCCAGTGGGTGTTTTTTTTTTGTTTTTTGTTTTAAATCCTCACTTGAAGATATGTCCATTGACTTTAAGGTGGTGGGGGGGTGGGATGGAGAGAGAGAAGAGGGAGAGAGATGTGACAGATGTGAGAGAGATGTGAAAGAGAAACATCAATCAGTTGCCTCCCATACATGTCCCGACAGGCGTCAGACCCGAAACCTAGGTAATGTGCCCTGACTGGGAGTCAAACTCACAACCTTTTGGTGTGTGGAACGACGCTCCGATCAACGGAGCCACCTGGTCAGGGCACATAGTGGCTGTTTTTAAGCACATGTGACATCTAGCAGACTCATCTGCCCTCCCTGCAGGCTTCATCCCCTCATAAGAAATTCTCTGTTGCCTCCTAATTGTCCCTTTTGCCTTTGTCGTTCCTGCCTAGGAAGCTGCTTTCTCCTGTCCACTCTGAGCCAGGGCTGGACCTGGTGACTTGCAAGAGCCCCTGTACCCCAGGGTGCATGTACCCTCTGCACACACCTCCTACAGCGCCCAACTTTCTACTGATGGATGCCTACCCTCCCAACCTGGCATTCTAGCTTTGAACCAGCCTATATTAGGCCCAACTTAATTTTCTGGCTTTTTTCACCTACCCCTCAGACCTTCCCAGAGGTGTACCACACTGCTTCCGGGTCCTGGAACCTACTCCATGGTCTCTTTACCTTTACTCCTGTGTTGCCTGCACTTCAGCCAGTCTCCACCTGGGTAAACGTGACCCACCCTCTAAGATCTAGTGCATAGTGTCCTTTTTTGAGAGATCCATCCCCTCCCCACCAAACCAGCAGAATTACCTTTTTTCCTCTGCTTTGCACTGCTTTGTACAAACTCCTCTCTGGTGTTAATTGTTTTATTTTGCAATTAGTTGGAGGTTTCTTTGGTCACCTAATGCTGGGCACTTTGCCAGGATTAACTGATAAATGACACCATTTGTCCACTCAGCATGCCCACAGGCACTATGCCGGGCACTGGGGACTCGGTGTCTGATGTGGGAGCTGTGTGTCTCATGTTCTCGGAACTTAGAGTCAATAAAAGAATATTTCTAAGTACTGTAAGTCATTGCTACTCAAAGGCTAGTCCTTGGTCAAGCCATATCAGCTTCACCTAGAAGCTTATTAGAAAAACAGAATCTCAGACCCCTGCCTGTCCCGCTGAATCAGAATCTGCCTGCTGGTCACCAGGTTTGGCGCCTTAAAGTGCGAGAAGCGTTTCTCTAAGCGATTTTCTGCTCCGTCCTCACCAGGGTCTTTCTGCCTCTATGGTCAGCTCTGGCCGGCGTTTGCTCCCACTCTGGCCGTCGGGCCCATGTCTGTGAACGCTGGAGGCTAATTTGACCAAGTTCTTATGCTAGCCCAATACTTGAGGTCCAAGAGATGCCCACTAAGGGCTAGATGAAATGAATTTTTTGGAGATAGGGGTGGCCTTGGAGGACAGAGGGGCTGGCTCAGCTAGGAGGTGGGAAGGGGAGCGGTGTTAGAGGAGGTAGTCTGGGGCAGCCTTCAGATTTCAACCAGGCTCTGCAGGGTCAAGTGGAGGAAGCCAATGAGATCTACTTGGGTAATTAGAACTTCCAGCGAATATTGTACATTAACTCTGAGGAGGGAGAACCGGAGGAGTCTGGGGAGTGGATACTGGAGCTGGTCAAGGCCTTGACCAGGAAGGCAAAGCAGGCTCATACCTGTTCTTGGCAGGAGAGCATGACCAGGGCCACTATCTCCTTCCTCACCCCCGATGGGTGGCAGCAGACACCAGGGCTGGAGAGGCTGATTGGGGCTAGTGAAAGGTGAAGGATTTAATGTGGCTTCCAGCCAGTGACTGCGGGGAGCTGACCCTAAGTGTGCAGTGTGGGCCCCTTCGAGTTTTAACATCCAGTTTTAAACATCCCCAGACGACAGGGGAGTGCAGGTGAATTGTTCTTGAAGCTGAGCTTCCAACACTTCTCACAATGCCTCTGCGCACCCACGCCTAGGTGTTAGAGCACCACGTGGGGCTCTCAGGGCTCTTGGACCTGTATCACCAGGGCCAGGTGATCACAGGGAATAGGGTCATAAGGGTCCCCCACTTGGGGTTCCCTGTCCACCTTGTGGCCTGATCCACTTCCCCAGGAGGGATGGCCCTGGATATCATGACGCAGAAAATGCGGAGAGGGAAGGGTTCTTTGGAAAAGACAATAATGCTGGGAAAAAGGGAAGGCAGCAGGAAAAGAGGAAGGCTAGCTGTGAAATGGATTGACTCCATAGAAGCCATGAACAGGAGTCTACAGGAGCTGAGCAGGGCCGTAGAGGACAGGACGGTGCGAACATCTCTCATTCATAGGCTTTTCAGGGATGGAGTTGACTCAATGTGAGAAAACATCAAAAATGCGGAGGAAGCCCCAGCTTAGCTGGGTTGGGACTGAGGAGTCAGGAGCCCAGGGGCATGGCTCTCCTGCTTTTTCACTAACTCTCTGGGTGATTTTGGTAAGGCCCTGCTTTCTCAGAGCGTGTTTCCTTCAGCCTGAATGCCCTCTGTGGTGCTTTGTTTGTACCTGAGAATCCCCTGTGGGTATTTCAAAAAATTCCAGCTCCCACGTGCCATTTCAGATCAACTGTATCAACATTTCTAAGGCTGGGGTCTGAGAGTTGGATTGTTTAAAAGCTCCTCAGGTGATTTTAATGCCTACCAGGGGCTGGGATCCCTAATAGGAGGCCCCCCTCGGCTGACAGGCTGTGTGAGGTAGTCTACCTGTTGGGTCTGCTTGCTTCTTGGTCCAGAGAGTCCATCTCCTAGCCTACGTCAGACTTCATTAAGTCATTCAACAAACATTTACCGAGCACCTACTATGTGTTGGGGCTCTGTTCCCTGAGCGCCAGGGAATCAGTAGTCACTGAGACAGAGTTTCAGCCTGTGCTAGTCTGCACAGTAGGGAGCTGAGACAGATGGCCAGTAAGAGCCCTTTGAGCCTTCTGTCTCTGAGACCATGTAACTCCAGGACGGGGCACTGACCCTCCAGCGCAGACTGCACTCCTTTGAGGCAGATGTCAGACTTGGCCTTGGCTTTCTTTTAATTGTGATTTCACTGGAATGAGATGTTTTACTCTGCCGTATATACCGAGGCAGGGGCTTGGCCTCAGCTGGGCCAATCCATGCAACTAATTTTTCGAGAATACCTATTTTTTTTCTGATTAAAATGCAATGTATTCTCTGTGGAGTAAACCTGAAAAACTCAAATGGAAATTATCTGTAAAAATACCACCGTGACTTATATTCACATTCTGTATGTGGACCTAGCCTTTTCACCTACACAAATAAACATTTACAAAATGATATGAAACTGCACATAGGTCTTCATATCCCGTCTTTTTGGGGGATATGTGAAAGTGTATTTCCCCATGCCAGCACACCACTGTTAGGGCTGCATAGCATCCCATGGTATGATGCACCTGAATTTATTTAAGTAACTCTAGTGTTGGGCATTTGGGTTTGAAACCAGAAAAGTCAGCGTTCGTGCTGCCTGTCACCACCAAAACCAATAAGCAGAGACAAGGATTGAATCTCTAATAGGCGCTTTATTCAGATGGCTGGCGATCTGAGAAGACGGCGGCTATGTATCCTAACAGACCATCTTAAATTCCATTTTAAACTGACCCTTTTTATAAGGAGAAGAAAAGTGTAGGTAAGGGGTTTGGAATTCAAGGGAAAAAAGTGCAGGTAAGGGATTTGGAATTCAGGAAAGAGGTTAATCAGATAAAAGCTGCAGTCCGGCAATTTTCCTAACATCCTTTCATCCGCTGACTGGTCATTTTCTTTATCTGTGTCCTGTGTCCTGGGCGATTTTCTTTACCTGTGTCCTGGGCGGTGGACTCTGCTTGGAACGCAGTGGCTCGGGTACCACCTGGATTGCTTACAGCCTCTTCTGGAGCACGGTCAATCGCTTGTGGTCTCCTGGAGCCCGGGCGGGCCATACCTGTAGTTCCTGAAACAATAGCTTTTTACATGCATTAATTACCAGGCTTATTAACTATTAACTTAAACTAAAATTTTCCAGCTCTTGAGTCCCCCATCAGGTTGTTTCTCAATTTTTGCCATTACAGGCAGTCAGAACATCTTCGTCCAAACATGCCTGAACACTTACTCGCCCAGTTATCCTCTCAGAATAAATTCCTAGAAGTGGAATTCTGAGACCAAAGGGAAGGCACATCTTTTACCTCATAGGCTCTCTCTGGTGGTAGACATGTGGAAATGGGGACCCTGTGCTCCACGGGGCGTAGCTCACTTCAAGTCATAAGTTTGAGAATCTTGTACTAGGGGGTGTGGAGAATAAGACCGGCTTCTGCCCTGGAAGTTGGGTGTGGTGGCTGTGATGGGGAAGGGGAAGTAGAGAGAGGGTCCTTGTGGGGGACAGTATCAGTGACAAGGTTCCACCATAGGCCTTTAGGGGCCCAGGCTTGGTATGACTCCTCCTTGGCCTAAGGAACCCCGCTGTAGGCCACTTGCTCACTCTGCCCTGCTCTACATTCCTGAGTCCACATCCCCTCCTGGCTCGGCCCAGCTGGGCTGTGGGGTGGGTGGGCCAATGCCCAGGATTGGGGGTGGAATGATGTGCTGAATTTTAGGGTGGGGCCACACTACCGTTCTTGTGCTCAGCTTAGGGGGAGGTTTCTGGGTTTCGATTACCCCTGATCCCACATCCTGAGTCTCTGTGGCCCACTCCCGGGCCTGTTCTCCCCACTTCATCCCATGGGGAGCTGGGAGGCTCCCCCCTGGAAGTGGGGCTGTGAAAGAGCAGGGAGGAAGACCTGGGGGAAGGGGAGGAGAGCAGAGCCCAAATCTCCAGTAAGTTCGTCACATGCGAGCCCTGAGCCCTGACACCCTGAGGGTGTCACTTTGGTCATGCCAGGAGTGGCAATGGTACCTAGCATTTTACCTGCAGGGAGGACCCCTGGCTTAGTGAGGCTAAATGAGCAGGGTCGCATAGCAGGAGTCTTTAGAGTGAAGGGAGTAGAATGATTAGAGTGGTGTGTGAAGGTGTGTAAGGTATTTTTTTGGCTGGCAGGTGGGCGGGGCCAGGAGAGGCAGGGATCATAAATCTCAGCCTGGGGGCAGCTGCAGGTGCTCTGGGTGACACCTGTGCACATTTGGTTTGCAAATCACTGTCAGCCAGCCAGCCATCACCCCCTTGCTGCAGCCTGAAGGAGAGCCTCCTTCTCCGGGATGTGGGTCTAGAAATGGGCGTTATAGGTCATGGGAAGGAGAATTCAGTCTGGGTCTCAGAGAGGCTGCTGCTGGTGGCAATGGGTAGAATTCACAGAGCTTTTACAGTTGGTCGCTCGGGCCTTTATTGTCACTGACCCCTCACCACCAGCCTGAGGCATGAATATAATTCAGGAAAAGTAGAGAGAACAATTTATTTGTTTTTTTAAAAATATTTTATTTATTTTTTAGCCCCGGCTGGTATAGATCAGTGGACCGAGTGTCGGCCTGTGAACCAAAGGGTCGCCTGTTCGATTCCCCAGTCGGGGCACATGCCTGGGTTGCAGGCCAGGTCCCCAGGAGGGGGCATGCAAGAGGCAACCACAGATTGATATTTCTCTCCCTCTCTTTCTCACTCCCTTCCCCTCTGTCTAAAAATTAAAAAAAAATTTTTTTAAAAATTAATTTTAGAAAGAGGGGAAGGGAGGGAGAAAGACAAGGAGAGAGACATTGGTCAGTTGCCTCAGTTGCCTCTCGGCTGTGAGACCTGGCCTGCAACCCAGGCATGTGCCCTGATGGGGAATTGAACCTGGTTCACAGGCCGGTGCTCAATCCACTGAGCTACACTATTCTCTGAGCCAGAGGATAGAACAATTTAGTACACCCATATACCCACGTCTTCGACTTAAAAATTGTCTATAATTTGGCATATTTGCTGCCTCTCTTTTTTGCTGAAGTATTTTATGGTAAATTATACACATCGCATATTTTCACCTCTAAATGCTTCACTATGCATCTCTAAGAAATAAGGATATATTCCTATTTCTTTTTTTAAATTGTTGTTCAGTCCTGTTTCCATAATACTGTTATCACACCAATTCATAATTTCCTAACAGCATCCAGTGTGTAGGCCATTTGTCCTCTGTCTTTGACCACCGCTCTCTTTCATTCTGGATCCAATTGAGGTATACATGTTACATTTAATTCTTATGCCTCTTAAATCTACTTTAATCTAAAACAGTGCCCTGGCCCCCGCGTCTTCTTTTTTCAGTCGTCACCGAGAACAAGCTTATTGACTTTAGAGAGGAAGGGAGTGGGGGGAGAGAGAGAGAAACATCGATGTGAGAGAAAAAAATCATTCACTTGCTATCTGTATGCTCCCCGACCAGCCCTGGAGCCCATAACCTAGGTACGTGCCCTGACCAGAATCAAACCCTCAACTTTTTGGTGTACGGGGACAACATTCCAACCAACTGAGCCACCTAGCCAGGGTCCCACCTCTTTTTCTCCCACCATCGTATCAAGTTCCTGAGTCAGGTGGGTTGTGCCGTAGACTACCTCACATTCTGGATTTGTCAGGGCTGCTTTGCTGCTTTCCCAGAGCGCTCTGCGGGGGTCTGGAGCCGGGCAGGGCATGCCTCAGTCAGCTCGGACAGGCTGAGTCCAGTTCCTGGTTATGGAGAGCAGGAGAAAGCCCTGGGCCAGTGATGCTATTCTGTGAGGGGAGGGCTGGCTAGGTGGCCCCTGGTGGCACCCCTTCTCTGTCCCAGCTTTCCCTCTTATGTCTGCTGCTCCCTGTCCCTCTGCTCCTTGACCTAACTGATACATGTTTCCATGCTCCCAGCAGCCCTGTTGAGACCCCAGGACTTGCCAGAGCCCACTCAATCCTGAGGCAGAAATTAGGCCTCAAGCAGAGGCAGTACCCTGAAGACTTGCAATACTAGCCAGAGAACTTTATTTCTACTGGGCCAAATTTAGCCATTTTTGCTACCTCCATTCCTCACTGGCAAGATTCTTGGGATTCTCTGAGTGGGTGTCTTTCTGTCCTTTCTAGACTTAAGCTTTTTGAAGAGATGAGGCATGCTTGTGTTGAAATTGCATGCCCAGTCTGGCCCCTCGGGTAGCACAGGGTGGATCCTTGGTAAAGAAAGATAGTAGAGGTTAAATAAATGGATGTTTGTGCAGGACTGTGGAAGTCAGTTTCTTTTCTCTGATGAGCCAGGGACCCCAGCCAGTGAACCTGGGTTCCTGACCCAACATTCTTCCTCACTCCCACCTAGTGGGTGTGACTTTGGGTATCTGGAGAAGGGGACTCCAAGGCTCCCCATCTATCAGCAGCCCATCCCAGTATTCTGACATTGCCTGCGGAGGGATTGGCCTTCCTTGGCCTTGGCCTAGATTTGTGGGGTGGTGGCCAGTGCCCTGGGCTGGCAGTCAGGAGACCTGGGGTCTGGAGCCGGCCGTTACTTTCACCTGTTGTGTGACCTGCACTACTCAGTTTCCCCCTCCTTGCCTCAGGTTCTCAGCTGGATTGGGAAGGGGCTGTCTAGGGTCCCTCTGGCATTTGCCCAGTCTGTAATTCCTCCTCCGGTGGTTGCTTGACCAGGGCCCTGGCAGGTGCAGGCTTTGATTCACGGCTCTGGGATGGTCACCCGCCCCGCTCCTAGGTGTTCCTTCCTCCTCCTTATCTAATCTTTCCAGTTAGCATTGACCCGCCCCACGGCCTTTTCTATGGCTCCCACCTGGATCTCAAAGTCCACCGTGGGCAGAATGGAGCCACCCAGGTCCCTGCATACAGTTACCTTCCCCTCACCCTCAGACCAAGTTGCAGACCTCATGAGCATTTTGGGGACAGTGCTCTCCTCCGTGCCTTCCTAGAGGGTTATCAACCAGCTCCTCTGAGGGTCCTGCACGGGGTGGGGGCGGTGCAAGGGTGTAGGACACGGCTTCTGCCTTCAGGGCACTGGCACGGCGGGTAAGAGCTTCTTGAGGGTAAGGACCACACTCAGCGCGTAATCTGCCCTGAGCGAGGTTTTGTTGAATGGATGGGGGCCTGAGTTGTATAGGTGGCCTGAGTGCCCTCTTCTCCGTGAACCTCACACTGGACTGTGGTAAGAATGGCATGAGGTATTAGATGTAAAAGTGATTTATAAATTAGAACGTGTTCCGCAAATTGGAGGAGCAGTGTTTCTAAGGTGATCGAGGCCGGGGTGCCACCTGCCTGCCTTCAGAGGAGGGGCAACAGCTGTGGTGGGAATGGGCCGGGATCTCCGCAGGAGCTTTAAGCGCAGCCTTGACATTGGCCATACGGGACCAGGCTTCAGCGGGCCGGTGGGACAGTTTGACCGCTGGCCTGGCGGAGGGTGGGAGTAGGCCCTTCCCAGGACCTAGGGCGGAGGCAGAGGCGGCAGCCCTCCGGAGTGGAGTGGTGAAGGGACGGGGCCACCTCTCCCTGGAGAACTCGGCTCTGATTACAGCGCCAGGTGCGTACCGGAAGCCCGACACCTGCGACGAACTTGCTTAATAAACACAAATTCCCCTGTGAAGGGGGAAGTTGCTGCCTGGGTCGCAGGTGCCACCAGAATGGGGAAGGGTCCCTCGGGGCAGCCCTCCGTGGGCAGCCGTGCGCAGGAGGGAAGGAAAACGCGAGCGCAGGCGGCGCTTCGCCCGCCTGGGCGCGCGCCTGGCTGAGGCCCAGCGTCCTGGCTGAGACGTGCAGTCAGAGGCAGGCAGTCAGGCGGCTAGTTTCGCTTGGTTGTCCGGGGCGGGGGCGGGGGCGGGACCCCGGGGCCTCTGCGCGCGCTGGTGTGTGTCAGGGGGCGGGGCCTGGTGGGGGCCTGGCGCGCGGTGGCTCCAACAGGGATGCTCGTGGCACCTGGGTCCGCCTCGTACTTTGAATCAACCCTGCATCAAAAACTTCCCGGCTCGGACCTCCTTCCGGGCTCAGGGCTCTTTGCAGAACACTTGATAAGGACTTCGCTGCTTACCAGTTAGTGGCTTCATGCAACACCCTTCTGGCCCACTCCACCCCCTCCACCCCCTCCACTGCGTACTATCCAATAGCATCTTCATAGGAAGCCTCAGCCCTAAAGAGGAATGGAGGGGAGGAGGCTCCGCTGGGGCGCTTGGGGACATTTGGGACTTTCTCAACCTGTTGCAGATGGCAGCCGTTTTTGCCTACAAGCTAGGTCGGGGTCTGCCTTAAGCACCGAATGGGAAATAAAAAGATGAGGAGTGCAGGGTGCCACCCCTAGAGGTTCCTAGGAAAGGGGTACAGAACGGTAGCCCACAGTTCTCAGGCCATGTTGATTCTGCGAGTCCTGGGACCCACATGTGAAGGCCGAGAGAGGGTGCGGGGCGGGGAGGGCGGGGGGGGGGGGCGGAGGAATGCAGCTGGGAGGAACCTCTGAAAGTCCCATCTACTGACCTTGTTTTCCTCAGGGAGCCCCCCACATGGCTTGCTTCTCTGTTGCGGCCCCTCATACAGACCATTTCGGTGCGGGTCTGGGATGTTCCCAACCTTGTTTGAAATTCTCCTCCTGTCCAGTCCTTCCCCTTCTCTAAGTGGCTTCAGCTTGCACTCCCAAAATGCTTTCTAGACCCCTGAGCAGTGGGGAGGGGCTGAGTTGGAGACACCAGGGCTTCAGAAGCTGTGCCAGAGTGGATGGGGACAGATGGACACTCACATAATGGCCAGGTGGATTTGTGCCAGGGGGATTACAAAAAGCAAACGAAGCATCTGAATTTGTATGTCTTTTTCGGAGCCAGACAAGGAGTTCCCAGGGGAGGGGAGGAGTCCTTGGTGAGGATGGGGTTTTCTGACGGAGAGTCTATGGGAGGGGCCTCCACCAGGCCTTGTGCACTGGTCAAGATGGGGGCTATGGGTCGCTGCCCCAGCCTCTCCATTCTTCCCCCTGGCTGTCCAGCACCGCTGGCAGTGCCAGGTCCCATGCCCTAGCCAACGCTCTTTCCCCTCCCCCACCAAAATTTATCCTCCTAGGTCCCCTCCCCTTAGGACTTTGCTAAGAGACAACCAGCTAATCTGATTCACTAATGTCTTAACAGGAAATTCTATGAATTATTCAAGGCCCTGCACAGTTCCTGCCTGTTCTTTCACACCTTCGCTGATTGGCCAAGTTCTGACCTCTCCCTTCCCTGAATACCCACGAAATCCACAGCTGGTACCATCAATTGGCACCTATGCATTATTCCTTATATCATTAACTTTTCTGAGTATGTGACTTGTTTTCCTAACCAGATTTAAACTCCCTGAGTCAGGGATCTTGTTTTTTGCTTTTTATGTATTTCCCTCAGCAGTTAGTAAAATAAATTAATTCACTCAATATGTACTTCGTGTGTGCCCGCGCTGTGCCAGGCAGTGGCCTAGATGCTGGGGATGTGGAAAGGAGCAAAATAGACACATTCTTGTCTCACGTACCTTCTACCCCATGAGGCTGGGGTGACAGTAACCGAAATAAATAAGTACAATATCTAGCAGGTCCGGTGGGGATAAGTGCTGCGGAGAACAGCGAGGCAGGGAGGTGGATAAGGAGCACGGGAAAGAGCAGTTCACAGCAGTTCACAAAGGAGGGGCGAGGGAGGGTGTCCAGGGGAATGGGTCATTCGAGCCAAGATCTGAAGGAGGTGAGGGAGGGAGCCAGGAGGTTATCTGGGGGCAGAGGGCTTCAGGCAGAGGGAAGAGGCAGTGCCAGATGTCCTGGAAGATCTGAGGGGCCTGGAGGAGGCCTGTGGCTGGAGCAGAGTGGGCAAGTGGGAAGGGGAGGGGATGAAGTCAGAGAGGTGAGAGGGGTCTTTCAGGCCATTGTGAATTCTTGGCTTTTACCCTGAAATGAGTGGTTCTAGGGTTCTGAGCAGAGGACTGCCCTGATTTGACCTACTTTTTAAAGAGCTCCCTCTGCTGCTGTGTGGGGAACAGGCTATGGAGGGGGTGGTGAGAGGGTCCAGCAGGAGACCGAGGAAGAGGCAGTTGCAGAAATCCACGTGAGGACTGGTGGGGGCCTGGATGTGGAGGGGGCCATAGTGATAAGAGGCTGGGTTGTGCACATATTTTGTAGAGCCCACAGGGTTTCCTGACAGTTGGTATGAGTGGAAGATGTGAGCCAAGGACTGGTCCAAGGTTTCTGGCCCAAGCAAGGAAAGGAGGATGCCCTGGGATGGGGAGGATTTCAAGAGGAGCACATTTAGATGGAAGGCCAGGAGGTCAGTTTTGAACTTCCTAGTTTGTGATGCCTGTGGATGTCCAAGTGAAGATGCAAAGCAGGCAGTGAGATCTCCAAGTCTGGACTTTGGGGGAGAGGAACGGGTCGGGGGGTCGGGGGATGTGGGGAGGCATCGGCGAGTGTCGGTGGCACTTTGAATCCATGAGTGTGGCTGAAATGACTGAGGGCAGAAGTTCAGATGGAGAAGGGGAGAGAGCCAAGGGCTGAGCCCGTGCTGGAGGCTGCGGAGAGGGAGGGAAACCTAGAGTGTCCTTTCAGCGCAAGCTGCCCTCTCGCTGCGCGTTCCCCACACAGCACCCAGGCCCCACACAACATCCAGAAAAATAAACGTGATTTGTAGTATCTACACAAAGGTTATATACCATGCCTGTTCTGCGTATTTCACCGTCACGCCCAGTTTTCTTCTCTGTAAAGTGGCGCTAATGACCCCCCTTGTGGGGAAGTCAGTGAGGATTCAGAGGTAACAGCTGTGAAGTGCCGAGACCGAGCTGGCCTCTGGAATAGTGAGTTATCATCATTGCTTTATTTTCGAGGCTGGGGCGGCATTGAAGACTTTTAAATGTAGGAGTGAGTGGATGAATAGGTGGGTGGGTGGATGTCATCCAGAGATTCAGGATTAACCCCAGCCATGGCTGTAAGGGGGGGTAAAGAAGAGGGTGTGAAATGGGGCCTGACTGAGGTTGGGAAGGTGCAGGGTATATTGTCCTGTCTTTGAGACCAAAAGCCTTGTCCCCTCAGTTGGGTGTCTCGTGAGCCTCTCATCTGTCCACCCGCCTCTAGCCTGTCTCTGCCTCTGTTTCTTATCCTGTTTATCTTTTTGTCTCTATTTGTCTTTTCCATTTCTCTCCGTCTCTTCCGCCCTCCCTTGCTCTGATTCTCTCTTCCTTGCTCTCTGTTTCTCTTTCTGACTTTGTCTCTCTTGGTTCCTTTCTTGCTTCCTCCTCCATCACCCACTGCCCTTTCAGATCTGGAAAGCAGGGTGTCCAGGTTGTGATGGGAGTCACGCACACAGCGTGTGACAGCCCAGACTGGCAGCAGACCCCAAAAGGACAGCTCTAGCTCCAGCGGGGGCGGAGGGCTTGCATGTGTCTCTGTGCTTTTTCCTGGGGCTCTCCCACTCCCACTCCAAGATGTCTTGCCTTTTCGTCAGGAAAGAGAAGAGATGGTGAGGGGTTGTCAGTGATGGAGAGGTTTCTTTGGAGGCCTCCCTGGTGCCCTGGAATCCCCTGCCCTAAGGGAGGGATGCTGTGGAGAGATGGGCCTCTTTTTCTCCCACTGACCCAGCTGCCTTGTTCCCCAGGCTGGTGGATGACCGCTGTGTGGTGGAGCCCGCGGCTGGGGACCTGGACAACCCCCCCAAGAAGTTTCGAGGTAAGACCTCCACTCCCACTGCAAACTTGTCTCCCAGACATTGAGTTCGGGACCTGGGACTGCGTCATTGAGCCCCATTCAGCCCTAACTGCGGGTCAGACAAGGCTGCCAGGAGGCCTTCCGCTGCTGTCTGCGGGGCCCCCATGGCCTGCACTGCTGCCATCTTGGCACTGCAGCTTCTTCATTTTCTGGGGCCACGCCCACTTCTCAGGGCACGCCCATTTCCGGCGAGGGCAGGCTCTCCCCCGCAGCTCCCCACCAGCCACAGGGCTCTCTTTGTCTGCTTGACTGGGCATCTTCTGAGGGAAAAGGGGAGGGAAAGTGAATTTCCCCAGGCGTTAGGAGGCCCAGTGTGAGAGCCCTTCTCTGTGCTGAGCCTCCTCATCTCGTTGGAGCTGATAGTCTCCAGGCCCCTTCTCCTGACCCTAGCTGTGTCCTCAGCCCCAGGCAGTGTAGATGCTCCTGCCCTAGGGAGCTTGCGGAGCCCAGACCTGGCTCTGCTGAGTAACCCTGGGCAGGTGCCTTCCCTCTAGGCCTCTGTGCCCTCTGTGGTCAGTGGGCTCCCCAGCTCCACCCCAAAGGCCCTTGGGCCCTTGTGAGGATTAAAAGAGACCCTGCTGTCACTGTGCCCAGCTAGGGTAAGGTGTTATTGTGATTACCTGTGAGGCTGAGACAGCCAGACAGATACATCCTGGGCATGAAGGGCAGGTGGGAGCAGGCAGGAACATGCCAGGCCACTGCTGCCTCGTCTGCCCACATGGCTGCTCCTCTGGGGAGAGATTAGCTGCAATTGCCCTGGAGAGGGATGCTGGGAGGGGAGCAGGGTTGAAGATAATCCTGTGGCATCCTTGGCTGTCTGCCCTGGGCCTTGCCCATCCATTGGAGTGCAGAGAAGATTAGGGAGGGGGGGTTCCTTCCAGCCTGCAGAGGATCCCCATGTCTCCTGTTCAGCTCCTGCTTCCATAATGGGCTTGTGAGTGGGGGCTTTTCCTGGGTGGGGGGTCTGTCTTAGGGGACATACCTGGGTATGTGGAACTACCTGTAGCACAGGACTTTCCTTACCACCATAGACTCCTCTGCCCTGTACCCTCTCCTCTCATCTCCTCCCCCTCGTCTCACTTATTTCTTCCAGTTGCATCAGCCTCTACTGTTCCTCACATGTGTCAGCCATGCCCCACTTCTGCACCTTTGCACCTGCTGTTCCCTCTGCCTGCAAGGTCCTTCCCCAGATATCCACATGGCTCACGCTGTCCATGGCTTCCGCTCTCATATCCTCAGCGGGGCATTCTCTGACCACTCAATATAAAATTGTCCTTCCCTCCCAGTCTCCCTTCTCTGCTTTTTTTTCTCCATAGCATGAATCTGACATACTCCATGTATTTTAATTATTTGTTTGGTTATCGTCTGTCTCTTTGGCTAGAATATTGGCTCCACCAGGTCAGGGATTTCTGTCTGTTTCATTTGCAGTGTCCGTCACATAGTGGGTGCCCGGCACACGTGTGAGGACTACAATCATGCACCAGCCTCCCGCCCTGCCCCGGGCTGCCCCCGCCCGTGCCAGCTCTCTCAGACCTGGCTGCCGTGGGTCTTGTGGAAGTGACCCGCCAGAGTCCCTGGTTGAGGCCAGACACGAAGGCACTGGGCCCAGGTTCTGGGGGCTTAGGGGTGCTGGTGCAGGCCTCCTGCTTGAGGTGAGGTCAGAAGACCACACCTGCGCCTGGGTCCTGAAGGCTATGAGTGGATAGAGCAGGGACTCGGGGCTCTCCTGCAGCGAGAACCTGGAGGGCTTTGAAGCTGCTGCCGGCGGGGCAGATTTCCCCTCACTGAGGGATTTAGGTAAATCTTGGGAAGAAAATAGTGAGGAGAGAGTGGTGAGGGTCCTGCGGGTGGACTGTGGCAGGTCAGAGAGGGACTGGAGCTGAGAGGAGAAGGTGTGTGCAGTCAGCTCTGTGGTGTGACAGGTGGTGACAGAAGTTGGTGTGGCAGAGAAAGATTTGCCCTAGAGTTTCAGTGAATAGAGTTTGGGGCCAGTTTTTGATGACAAAAATGCCACTTAGCAGAAGAAATTCTCCTCTGACTCCCTGCCCTTCTCCTGTCCTTCCCGCTCCCGCCTTCCTCTTCCTGCCCCTTTTCACAAAGCCTGTGAGCGGGGCCCTCCCCAGGTCCTGGGGCAGCTCAGACTCACTGGGCCCAGCCGGCTCCATGGCTCAGCCTCCCGTTTCCTCCTGCCTCTGAGCCCCAGACCCTGGCCTGTGCTGTTGTAGGGAGGTGGGCAGAGGCCCCTCTTGGCTGGTGGGTCCAAGTTGGAGCATTAGAACGTGGGACAATAGATGGACTCTGACCTCTTCTGTTGAGAAGAGAAAGGTGGAGGGAGAGTCCTGCTCTCTCTGTCCCCTGACTCCTGCAAATACCCTGGCCCTGGGGAGGTGCTAGCAAGGACCGGGGACCATGGCAGGCATTTAAGAAGTTGGCTAGAGGTGGTCAGGGATGGCTGTGTCACAAGGCCACCCTGGGGTTGGCCAGCCATTGATGGGACTGTGGGCCGTCCCTCTTCCCCCAGGGCCCCCCACCAGTTCCAGGCTGGCTCTCCTTCACCTGCTAAGTAGAGACCCCCAGGCTGGGCTGACCTGTGAAGCCCCTACCCGGCCCCCATCTGCCCTCGATTGGCGCCTTGTTTGTGGTTTCAGCTCTAGCCATCTTCCAAGGCCACCCCAAGCCCCAGCATGTTCTGGGAATTCTTTCTAGGGTCTGCAGAGCCCTGGGAGGCCCAGGCTGCTGGTGTCCAGTGTGTAGAGCACTTAATGCCAGCCCAGTCTTCCGGACCTCTGTTTTGCATATGTATTTGCATAATACATAGGGCTCTTACCAAGAATGTTATGGGGATTGTTTTCCTCTTTTACCCCCCTGTACATTAAAGGTAGCCTTCTGTACAAATCTTTCTGCACTTTTTTATTCTGCACTGTTTTTGAGGTTTATCTGTGTTGACAGTTGTGGCTCTAGTTCATCTGTTTAATTGCTACGTAATAATATTCCACTGGTGAACAAACCGCAATCCATTTATTGGTTCTCCTGCTGATGGCCACTTAGCTCATTCCCAGTTTTGGTCATTGTCAGCTAGGCTGTGCTGATCGAGCATTTGTGCATCTGTGTGCGTCGGCTCGGGCTCATGTGTTCTGAGGGGTGGGGGGGTCCTGGCTGGGAGGAAGGGCCATGCTGCCTCCCATGGGGGTTATGTCCACTCGCCCCCCTCACCTTGCTCACTGCCCCCCGACCCCCAACAGCCTGTGGGTTCAGCCCCTTTCTCCACCTCTGCCCTTGCTCACTTGTTTTGTCCCACTTATATTTCTCCCAGCCCCCTGGGTGTGAGATGCCATCTTACTGTGGTTTTAATTGGTATTATGACTACTAGTGAGATGGAGCACCTTTTCATATGTTTGTTAGCCACTTAAAAATTTGTTCTTAATCTTTTTTTCCCCTCTTAAAAATGTTTTTTTTCTAATTTTTATTTTTAGACAGAGGGGAAGGGAGGGAGAAAGAGAGGGAGAGAAACATTGATGTGAGAGAGGAACATCCATCATTTGCCTCTCACAAGTACCCCAACCAGGGACCCAACCGGCAACCGAGGCATGTGCCCTGACCAGGAACCGAACCGGTGACCTTTCACTTTGTGGGATGTTGCCCAACCAACTGAGCCACACCAGTCAGGGCTTCCTCCCATCCCCTTTTATAAAAGTAATACAAAGATGTGTTCTAGGATGAAGATAGAAGCAATGGTGCTCCCACCCCACCCTCACTCACCTCCCTCCTGTCCCCTTCTAGGGACAACTGCGTTAGAAAATCTGGCTAGGTAATTTATTCATACAGTTAAAACTTCAAAACATCATGCAAATATAGGTAGAGAATCTGCCCCCCCCGCATTGTCCCTTCAGGTAACCACTTCCCTTTGTGTCTCCTGTATACCCCAGTGATTCTTTATATAGTTACAAACGTATAGCCAGACGGCCTCTCTTCCCTCACACAGAGCTGGCACTCTATGTGCACTATTCTAGTCTTTGCTGTTTTACTTTAAAATCTTACTATGCATAGATCCTGCTGGATATCTTTCTATATTTGCATATAGAAATCTTGAACTCTTCCCCTTTTTTTTACAAATTTATTATCTCATGGTTCTGTAGGTCAGAAGTTCGACACAGGCCTCACTGGGCTTAATTCAAGGTCCTTGCAGGGCTGCATTTCTGTATCTCTTTTTCTTTTTTTTTTTTTAATCCTCGTGTGAGGATATATTTACTGATTTTAGAGGGGGTGCGGAGAGAGAGAAACATTGATCGGTTGCCTCCAGTACAAGCCCCGACGGGGGATTGAACCCACAACCTAGGTATGTGCCCTGACTGGGAATTGAACCCACAACCAACTGAGCCACCTGGCCAGAGCTCTTCTTTTTTTTTTTTCACTTGAGAACTCATTTTTGTTCCATATCCTGGACAAATTGAAACTAGTGTTCCAACCAATTACATCGTTTTAAGCATTTAAAAAATGTTTATCTTTTAAACTGTGGTAAATATTCTTAATATAAAGTTTACCACCTTGACCATTTTCGAGTGTACAGTTGAGTGGCATTAAGCACATTCTTATTGTTGTACAGCCGACCCCACCATCCATCTACAGAGCTTTCTTCTTGTAAAACCGAAATTCTGTATCCATTAAATAATAACTCCCTATC
>PVJD01008367.1:0-73360 GCA_004026545.1 Mormoops blainvillei
TACAGATTTATGAATAATCAACATAAAGATGTTAATTGAAACCATGGTGTGGAAGAGACTGCTATTGAGAATGCATAGAGTGAAAAGATGGATCAAGAAAGATCCATGGAAAACACCAGCACTTAAGGGGTAGACAGAATTAAAGGAAATTAAGAAGAAGTTGTTAGAGAGCTATCAGAAAATTGATGGGCATGTTTGTCACAGAGCCCAAGATTAGAAAGTAGATAACTGTGTCAAATGTTGATGAAACGTCAAGAGTATACCATGGAAGATTTAGTAAATAAGGAGACACTTAGAAGCATTGGCATGAGAAATTTCATTGAAGGTGGCTGGGTAAAAACAAGATTTTCATGAGTGGAGAGATGGGGAGTCTGAGAAGACTAGTGGAAACAAGTTCACGGTACCTGAGAAGGTGGGCTGAGTTGGGCCAGTGTGGAGACTGAGAGAATAGCTATAAATAACATACTCCATCTATTATCACAGAAGCAGAGAAGGCTAGGTTAGTAGAGTCAAACCAAAAAAATGCTGATTTGTAGAGAAAATTGAAGAATTCTTGCTGATGGCTCTTTTATTTAGGAAATAAAAGGTGTGCCCATGGGGTAAAATTGGAAGAGGCATTATGGGATTGGAGTTTTTAAGTAGAGGGCAGAGGGTTTGACATTGATACATAGGGTAATGGGCGAGGAGGTTACCAAAGGGCGCCAGTATCACCAAGCAGCCTAGAAGGCCCTGCCGAGGATGCAGGAGGTGAGCTGGCAGAGTTCCCGTAGGCACCACGCAAATGCCCTCCGGCTGTGCCTGGCTTCAGAGCAGGCAGGGAGACGGCAGATTTTCTTTTAACATACTAAATATTGGTGCGTTGCTGAAAAAGTGATACGGAAAGAAAAATACGGGAAAGATGCATGATATTATTGAAAAGAGAAGTTGATGTGATGGGAAAATAGAAACTTAAAGGAAGAAAATCATTGTGCTTGGGCTTTCTGTGGAGTCACAAGATAAGAAGAATCTGAGTGAGCAGGTGCATGGATAGGCTGAAAATAGATGAACTAGAGTCACTACTTCAGAAATAAAGTATTTCCAGCTACAGATCAGGTTCAGGGTGTGGAGATGATAACTAAAGTGGAGTCAGGAAGGAGATCATGAGTTCTTTCAGGCTGAGAAGATGCAGGAACTAAAGTTAGGGGAATTGAATGGGTCCCCAGGATGTTAAAACAGAGAATAAACCTGTGTCATATCCAATGAGTAAAAAAGAAAGCCATCTCAAGAACTCTTCTGAAGCAACCGTGAAGTACATTGTACTTCATTAATGACAAGAGAAGTTTAAGAAAAGTATTTATTTAATAATAAGTTGAAATGTGGGACGAGTACCTTCCGTGTGAGAAGCAGCTGTCCACTCAAGGCCCATCAGACGTTTGGGCTTCTTTGAAACACAAAGAGGTAGGGAGAAACACCAACTTCTAAACCATAGACGTCTTAATGTTGAAGATTGTTACTGGTGAAGGTTATAGGATTTATTATTATGGGCTATAAGTAAGAAAATATGATATGCGCCTTTCCCTGGTGTCCTCAGTATAGCTCTGCTAGGGGAAAGGTAGGCTAAGCAACAATATGACGACTGTCCAGTCCTTTGCTTGGGTGGTTTCAATGTTTCATAAAGAAAAAACAAATTTTAAAGACCCATTCAATCTGTGGGCAGATTATTCTTAAACAATAAAGTAGTATAGAGCAGTTACCAAATTTTTAGAATTTAGAGTTATCAGTTGATATGAAGGGAATTTATTCTTTCTTCACATACCTAAGCATGTTTTAAACCTTAAGCATGTATTATGCACTTATTTTTCTTCTTGTGTGAACCTTTCCCTTTTGACATCATGTCATTTACAAATATGTTGATATAAAATTTAGGGCAAGATAAATGGCCATATTATGTTATCAACATAATATGTTTCTTATCAACATAAGAAAGGTTATCAACAGAAAATGATGAAATCCAAACATCTAAAGATGGAAATGCTTTGTCCCATCCAATATTTTCTCTCATGTATTTTATGTACTTTGTAAATTAATAAAAACTCTAAATGTAGTCCTGTATAAAAATGTATCCTTCATGTTCATTTGAGAGTTTTTTGTGCTTTACAGACCAACTTCTTTGATGTAATTTTTTAAAATACATATATATGATTACTTTTAAACTGTTTTACCATTTGTTTCTCTTATTAGTCAAAGGAGAAGATGTGTGAGAATACAGAGCCAGTGGAAAGTTCTTCTCAGACCACCACAACCATGAGAGCGACCACCACACAATTCAGGGTCTTAACGACCACCAGGAGAGCAGCCACGTCGCAGCTGCCTACCAGCCTGCCCACTGAAGGTGCCCAGGAGATACTGTTGATTTTTTTTTACCCCTTAAGGAAGAAAACTCATGGTGTTGACACGTACTGGAGTAGCTCTCTGGAGAAAAAAGTTTGTTTGTTCATTTTTTTGAAGAGAACTAGATTTCTGAACGGGAAAAGACAAAATTATTATGGAATAAAAATATGTGCTAGGATTCTCCTAATGTACCCTGCCTCTCAGTAGTGGCTACTTGCCCTCCCTAGAAAAGAAATACAGACTTCCTTTCACATTGCTAAACTTTGCAGTAATTGAATTCAATATTTCAGTCACTGGGTAGAAAGACAAAATTGATTTAAAATGTCCACTGATGTTAGATTCTGACCAATAAATAATTCTACTCATATGCACCTCTAATATTTTCCTGAATATAATCAGTAAAATATGTTGGTCCAGAAACAATAGAAGGGCACTGTATAAGTCACAGAAATTGTTCTTGGCAACATTTCGTCTGCCAAAGAAAGAAAACATACCAGAAACCCTTAATGCATGGGTACAACTCGTTGGGGGAAGAGGTACGTTAGCCAGAGTTTGTTTACCATAGCCAAAGTTGGTTCGGGTAGGTTTTCTTTAGTGGTACCATCTATTCTACTAAAGAAAATGTGAGACTAGTAAGCTTGGGTAGGGGGCGGGGGGCAATGGTCTCATTTCTTTACTGTCATAAATCTTGCTTTCATTTGAATAAGAAATTGAACTTGAAACATTTTATTTTAATTGAAATTTACTTGGATATTAAAACTTACCTGCTATCAAGTGATAAAGTGAAGTGGAGAACAGCTGCTACATATATTTTATTTCAATATTTAAAACCAATATTATATATTAATCCATATGACTTGGGTTGTTATATAGCCTGTGAAAATGTTTTTGCAGTTTGAATCCAACCTTGTGAAATATTCCAACAATTTCAGTCCTATCCTTTAGAATGAAACAGAGCCACTGAAATAAAAAAAAGTATGTCCTACCTACATTTTGTCCGTTAAAGATTTTTTTCATGTGATGTTGGACATGATCATTAGCAATGAATAAGCATTTAACTTTTGAATTTAAATTTGTAAATGCTGACAGATCTTTACTACTCCAATTATTTGGAATTTTCTTGATCTTAATTTTAAAAATGAATAAAGGTCATACTATAGAGTCTAATTACAATAGCTCATTTTAGATTTAAAAATAAATGGATTTTAAGTTACGATTATAACAGTGTACTTTTCTCCCAGGTTTTAAGAATCTTATAACACTTTACTAAAGTCTCAGGCCTTACAGCCTCATGAAGACATTTTAGTACTACATCATGTAAGCTAGGATTTGTTCTCATTAAATTAGACATTAACTCACTAAAGTATTAAAATCTATTTCTGTTATCATTAAGGCATTAATAGACAATTACCACTCATGAGATTTATGCACTTTTAAATTTTTTTCCCTTGTAATAACTTTGAATTTCTCTTTCAGATGATACCAAGATAGCACTACATCTAAAAGATAATGGAGGTAGGAATCGACACTTTTTCTTTTATAAATATTTTTAGATTTCATTCATTTAAACGTGAGAAAGGACTTGGACTTCTAGATAAAGAGTAAAGTTACATTTCACTTTCAGTTGGTATTTAATATGAGAAGAATTCAGTGGCTTGAAAAGTGAAATGGCTTCAAGGGCAGAGGGAATTTTTAATCCATGTATTTACCTCTAAAACTACCTGCCACCAATGACCAGTGAAAATGTTCTGTGCTGTGCTGCTGGGCTCCGCTGTTTTGATGTATGGAGTGTCGGGATAATGGCGAGGACTAAGACTGAGGGGATAAGGGCTAACGTATACCCAAAATCTTCATATTCTTTGTTGCTCTAGTTCATCATTTAATTGTATGTGTGATTTTCTACACAGAGCAGGTATTAGTTTCAACTGCTTTTTTTTCTTTCACTAAGTTGAGTATGTAATATCCTTTATAAATAAAATTAAGGAATAGAGCAATATGGAAGCATACTATGTCTCCAGCCATACCACCCTGAACGTGCCTGATCTCGTCTGGAAGTATATTGTGTTAAGCCTTTTTATCTTGTATAGGAAGCAAGGGACAAAAATTAAATATGCAGAACATTTAGTTAGAGCATACTTTAAGCATTTCTAACCAAGTTAGAAAGACTGCATCTATAACGATACTTGAAAATTGGAGGCAGAAAAGTTTTACCCGAACAAAGCTATGAAAAAATATTGACTAAAATTTTAAAAATAGTTCTTTTCCTATGAAGCTATATTAGCTCATGGTGCTTCTCTCTCCTAGTATGCTGGATCTTGTTAAAAGAGATTTTTTTTTCATTAGTAACTGTTTATTGAGCTCAGGAAGAGGGTCTCCTCCTCCTCTTCACGGCATCTGTTACGTACACGCAGGCTTGCTATGACTTTGAAGAACCACAGTTTTATTTCAGCGGCCCCAGGTGATTTTGTATGTCCAAATGGTTAGGGTAGTTTTCTCTGTAATTGTACAGAATCGTTTCTAAATTACTCAGGTTAGTTAAGTAAAATATTTTCAAGTGTACACATGCAGTGACCTAAGATATATGCATATACCTGTCTTTAGATTTTATATGAGTCTTTGTAAAAGAAGCTGCTTAGCCTCTTTGTATCAATCATTAGTACATCAGTTGTCCATTGTATTGCTTCTGTATCATAGTGTTATTTTATTTATTTACTTATTATTGTATTAATGCAGTAAATAGATAGCTTTACAGGTGACCATTTGCAAAACATATACTATCTTGAAATAAATTAAAATCTTAGTGTTTAAAGGGACTTTAGCATTCCCGCAGCTCAGGATATCTGAAGCAGGATATTAGCAAGTTTCGTGTGAGTGTAAGCCCTAATGCTGGGGTTACCTCATCTGAGGAAGAGGTGTACTGGTGACGAATATGTGAGAGAGGGTTCCCAAGAGGCCTCTGTTGTATTTGTAACATTTAATCCTTAATATGGGTAGTGGTGACATGCATGCTTGTTATATTATTCTCTATGCTCTCTTTTCTTTTGTTTTTAATAAAATATTCTATAGTGCTACCAGAATAAACAAAAGGTTCCTGTGATTAAATAGGCAGGAGATACTGAGGGTGAGAGAAAAATGAAAGAAATCTATTGGGTGGAGAACTGTTCAGAGCTTTTAATGTTCTTTTGCTCATTCATTCCTGTATTCCTGCTGAACGCCTGCTAATGACAAGGCATTGTTACAGGCCTGGAGCTAAGGGAACAAAACTTAGACAAATCACTTGCTTTCAGACAGCATGTGTTCTAAGAAAACTAAGAGATGGCAGTAAAGATGGAGTAGCTACCGTTTCTCATTTGGTCATAAGATCTTTTTATAAGTACCATCTCATACACAGTGTTTTATGGAGTACATATTGGGAAATAAGTTTTTAGGATATTGCCAGTTTTTCCAAGGACACTCCTTAGTTTTGTTTAATGCAGCGAGGGATAATAAAACTGGAGATCTTAATTCAGTGCATTGGAACTACCTTCTGATGCCGAGAAATCAAGTTAAATAAATACCAAGATTTAAGTGGAGGACGTTTTTCTTTTCCATTACACTGGAAAAGTTGACTGTCGGATTTTTCAGATGACATTTCAGTCATTGATATGCAGCAGGTGTCCATCAGCATTTTAAAATACCACAGTAAGAGTTGAAATATGTCTATACACTGGAACTCCCTTCATCTCTAGGGCTGCTTATAAAGTACTTTTCCTAAAAGTACAGTTAGAGCAGACCAGCCTGATCAGTATTAAGATAAATGTTCCTTCAAAAAGGTATTTAAGAAAAATCACAGATTACACCTTATAGCACCTTCATGAGGACGGCATGCTATCATTGCTTTTTATTTTATGGAATATGGAGATGCAGGAAGAGTTGCCAATATAAATCTAACTGCAAGTGACTTTTTTGTTGTTGTTTTTTTAAGTGTGTTTTATTGATTATGCTATTACAGTTGTCCCATTTTTTTTCTCCTCTTTATCCCCCTCCACCCTGCACCCCAGCTCCCACCAGCATTCCCCCTGCCCTTAGTTCATGTCCATAAGTCATGCATGTAAATTCTTTGGCTTCTCCATTTCTTATACCTCCCCCTGCCTATTTTGTTCCTACAAATTATGATTCTTATTTCCTGTACCTCTTTCCCTATTCTACTCTATGCCCCTCCCTGCTGATAACCTTCCATGAGATCTCCATTTCTGTGACTCTGTTCCTGCTCTAGTTGTTTGCTTAGTTTTTTTTTTTAGGTTCCATTGTTGATAGAGCTTGTTGTCATTTTACTGTTCATAGTCTTGATCTTCTTTTTCTTAGATAAGTCCCTTTACCATTTCATATAATAAGGGTTTGGTGATGATGGACTCCTTTAACTTGACCTTACCTGGGAAGCACTTTATCGTCCCTCCCACTCTAAATGATAGCTTTGCTGCATAGAGTAATCTTGGATGTAGGTCCTTGCCTTTCACGGCTTTGAATACTTCTTTCTAGCCCCTTCTTGCCTGTAAAGTTTCCTTTGAGAAATCAGCTGATAGTCTTATGGGAATTCCTTTGTAGGTAACTGTCTCCTTTTCTCTTGCTGCTTTTAAGATTCTCTCCTTATCTTTCATCTTGAGTGATGTAATTAGGATGAGCCTTGGTGTGTGCTTCCTTGGGTCCAACTTCTTTGGGACTCCCTGAGCCTCCTGGACTTCCTGGAAGTCTATTTCCTTTGTCTCCTTCATTACTTGTTCAAATGAGTTTTCAACTTCTTGCTCTTCCTCTTCTCCTCCTGGCACCCCTATGATTCAGATGCTGGAATGTTTAAAGTTGTCCCAGAGGTTCCTAAACCTCTCCTCATTTTTTTGAATTTTGTTTCTTCATTCTGTTCTGGTGAAATATTTCTTTCTTCCTTCTGTTCCAAATCTTTGATCTGAGACCTGGTTTCCTTCCCTTCACTGTTGGTTCCCTATATGTTTTTCTTTATTTCACTTTGCATAGCCCTCATGTCTTCCTCTACCTTACAATTGTACTCAACCATTTCTGTGGGCATCCTGATTACCAGTGTTTTGAACTCTGCACCTGATAGGTTGGCTCTCTCCTCGTCGCTTAGATCTTTTTCTGGAGTTTTGATCTGTTCTTTCATTTGGGCCATATTTCTTTGTCATGGCACACCTGTTATGTTGTAAGGGGCAGAGCCTTATTGAAAAAGATCTCTTTGTTGGGTTATGGTGCTGTCTGTGGGGGAGGGGTCAGAGAGGGAACAATGCTGCTTGGTCAGCTTTTGCCTGGATTTCTGTCACTTCATCTGCTACCCACAAGCAAATTGGGCCCTTTTGGTGCTGATTCGCAGGTCGGTGGGTCTGTGTACATTCTAGGACCTGATGGGTCTCTGCCAACGAACTCTCCTGTGAGGCTGGAAGTTTCTCCCATAGCCACAACCCCCACAGGTTTTTGGAGCCAGAGGTTTTGAGGCTTTCTTTTCCTGCTCTGGAACCCTGGGTTGTGCCGTTTGTCTCTCTGCCCTGCTGTTCCTCCTGGGTTATCCACATGCAACTGTGGGACTGCCAGCCGCCACCTTACCATGCGTCCTCTCTGCCCCTGCTGCTCGTCTCCACCCCTCCCACCAGTTTGTATGAATGTTTTTCTTTAACTCCCTTGTTGTTGGACTTCCGTACAGTTCGATTTTCTGGCAGTTCCATTTTGTTTTGTTTTTTTTATTTGCTGTCCTTCTTTTGTTCAAGGAGGTAAAATGTATCTACCTATGCCTCCATCTTAGCCAGAAGTGATCTGCATTCGTTAATTAAACACTCGGTCAACATTTTGCAAAATTGAACTAGTAGTAAAAAAGATGCCTAATTTAAATGTTTTCTCACATTTATTGAGAATTTTTTAAATGCAAGCTAATAAATTTTTGTAAATTGTTTGTATTGTTGCAAAGAAGTTTAGCACATTTTATTTTTTATTTAATTTTCTGATTTAATTGTCTCTTTTTAAAAGCATTTTAATTTAAAGATCTGTACTCTTCTGGGAAAGGGACATTTTTTTAAATTAGTCAATATGTAGCTAGAAATCAATGACTGTCTTTATAGACATCATCCTTTTGCTGCTGGACTACCTTGGCTCCGAGTCTTTCTGGGACTTTCTCTGCATTCAAGTAGTTGGTTTTCTTAGTGGAATCCACACTGACATGATTATAAATTCACTTTCCCATAGATTTTCCTTCATCTCTGATATCAAAGCATAAAATACTTCTGAGCAGCTGTACACCAAAAGCCCACAACAGGGTTTCTCATTGACAGGACCCAGACTGAGCTACAGTCAGCTAATCTCTCCTCCTGATGAATCTTCTGTTGTGCACTGAGATTCCTGCTACCTTTAGATTAGACATAGGTAGAGCCCCTGGGAGTTTCAGAGTAGTCATTTGATTGAAAAGTTTTGTTAGCGTTCAGGGTCGAGTGGAAATCCTAAGCTCTGTAGATAATTTGGAGAAAAGAACATGAAAGTATATAAACAAAGGAGTGATATCTGAATACACACCCCTTAGTAAGATATAGAATTAACTGACCATTGTAAATGGCTGACTACAAAAACTCAAAAGAACTGATCCAAAAATAATGTTATGTCTCCAACTGAAATATTACAAGTTGCATATTTAGAATATTAAACTTACAGCAACATAAGTCTAATCAAATAGTATACCTCATTTATGTGAAAAACATAAGAGAACGAGAGAAAGGAGGAAATAGAGGAGGGAAAAGAAGAGGGGAGAAAAGTGTCTATTGAGTGTTTACTCTGTTCCAGATACTATTCTAAATGCTGTAGCTATATTACCTCACTTAATTCACATAACGCCCCTGTGAGTTGGTCCTCTTTACATTTTCATTTTATAACTGAAGAACTGAAGGTATAGAAAAGGTGGGTTACCTGGCTAGCATGTGGCAGAGCTGGGACGTGAGCCTGTTTAACCTTGGTGCAGGTTTCTGGTCCTTAACAGCCTCACGGCATTGATGCTCCCTTGCAGCATAGGTCTCTTACAATAAATTTTTTATAAGTGTTCTGTGTGTGCTTATTATAATCTTTTTCCTTTTCAAAAACAACTGATTATACTTATAAGCGATTGCAAATGAAATTTCCCTTTCACATGTAATTACGCATTCATTTCCATTCTATCCTTTCTGTGAAAATCATAGTATATCAACCCTCCTGTGTAATCCAGCAGTGTCTGTATCACTGGCATGTGGTCTCCAAACTACAGGGCTGCTCTGCAGTTTATGCTCAAAGCCTTAAAGTTCTTGCAGCCTACCTGGTTTCTCTAGATACTCCATTTTAATTCACTATAAAGGGTTACTAGAATGTATTCTTTGAATATATATGAGGTCTATCCAGAAGGTATCCAGCCATATAATATGAAAAATAGAGACATTTATTGAAGAAGATACAAGAAACATTGTGCATAGGACAATGACACCTCAGTCCCCTTCAAAGTAGGCCCTTTGGGACCTCACACAGCTCTTCCAGTCACCATCAGCTGCCCCGCCGTATTTTCTTGAATCACATCGATCATATGAAATCTCTTCCCTTTCAAAGATGATTTTGGTTTTGGGGAAAGCAGGGAGTTTCAGGGTGCCAAGCCTGGGCTGTAGGGGGCTGAGTCACCTGGGTGATTTGATGTTTTGCCAAAAACTCTGCATGACACATGATATATGAGCGGGCACGTCGTTGTGATGAAGCTGCCAATCAACAGTTGCCCATAGCTGTGGCCCTCTGAATCATCCGAATAGTTTCCATGGAGGAATGTTCAAGCTTAATGCAAAATCTGATGCAGATTCATTGCTCTACTCAGTCATTTTGGATGTGACAACCACACAGTACACATGCGCACACAATGGTGTCTCCTGCCCCCACTGACCAATAGAGTGACGTTGTCATCATTCACACATACGCATTCCAGTCCACTCTCCTTGGCTGCCAGGTTACATCGCTGTTACACAAACCGTTCTCCTTACATTAACAATGGCTGGATTTTTTTCCGAATATATAATGGTTATAAGCATTTAAAACCACATCTTATCATATAAATGTCTAACCACTATGCTGTACAGCTGAAACTAACATCATACTTAAGGTCAGCTGTTTTTCAAAAAGGTTAAAAAACATGAAAACCACATCTTTGGATTTTCAAATCTGGGCAAAACCTTATTAGAAGAGTTGCATTTTTAAGGAATTCCCTAGCTATATATTTTAGCAGATACAGTTATGAAGTGCATTTTTTTTCTTGGTAGTTGATTAGGTTGCTTTCAAATGGTACTCATCACCTTAATAGAAATGTAGGTGTCATAAAGGTGCAAAGGGCACAAAACTATATCCAGGACTGAAGAGGGTTGAAAGCTAAATCAGTAGCAAGGTCTTTTCATTGAAAAGTAAAATCTTCAATCAGATACAACTCAATGTAGCAAATTAATTGTTCCATTCTGCTATACTGCAGGTGTTAAAATGATTTAAAACTCTAAAACCTGGTTGATTTTATTACTTAAAATTTGTTGGCTGATATTTATCCAAGTATCAAAACCTGCATTCTCTCTTGACTCTTCTAAAGTTTCTTCCCTTTGATAAAGTTAAGTTTTTTTTTAAAATGTTTGACTGAAAGTTCTTCATTGCTAATAATATTTAAATAATATCAGCACTCCAGGCAGCCGTCTTGTGCAGGTGGTGCTGTATTTGTCATTTCCTCTTATTTCTAGGAATTATACTAAACCTGGATTCTGAAAGGTGGTATTTTTAGTCAGAATGTGGTATTTTGCCCTGGCCGGTGTGGCTCAGTGGACTGAGCGCCTGCCTGCAAACCAAAGGTCGCCGGTTTGATTCCTAGCCAGGGCACATGCCTGGATTGCAGGTCAGGTCCCCTGTAGGGGGCATGCAAGAGGCAACCGCACTTTGATGTTTCTGTCCCTCTCTTGCTCCCTCCCTACCCCTCTGTCTAAAAATGGATAAATAAAACCTTTAAAAAGAAAAAAAAAAGAATGTGGTATTTCCAGCCTTTGCCACATGGCTAAGTTGGTTGGAGCATCATCCCGTGCACCAAAAGGCTGTGGTTTCGCCTCCTGGTCAGGACGTACACCTAGGCTGTGGATTTGCTCCCCAATCCCTGACTGGGGCGTGTTCAGGAACAACCAGTCAATGTTTCTCTCTCACATGAGTGCTTCTCTCTATCTCTCCCTTCCTCTCTCTCTAAAATCAATAAACAAAAAATAATAATAAAATCCATAAACATATCCTCGGATGAAGGATTAAAAAAAAAATGTGGAGTCCTCATCAAAGGATGCTGAAAAAGCTACATTAAGCAGCTTGTAGAGCATAATCAAGTTAATTCAGAGGTATGAACCTGCAAAGTGACTTCAAACAGCTAATGTATGGATCCACTTTGAATGGACTACTGTGGAATGGGTGGTCTAATTTTTGTTTCTGTTCTGCGTAGTTTCTTATTTCTGAATGTATCATAATCCTTTTCATCCAAAGAGAAAAATGTAAGAACATTACTCTGACTTTTTCACTTGGAACACTTCTAAGGTTATATTTTTATTACCTAGTCTACAGTGACAGATCAAGTGTCTAGAGTTTCATTCATCATTCAGCCGAGTTATTTTTGACTTTAATACATAAATCATCAAAGCAACATATCTTTCACTTCTTTTCCCTACCTTCCTTTGCAATTTTTTTAATCTACTTCTTTTGCGCAGATCAGAGTCTTGTAAGCAAAGGGAAACTGCTACTTCCTTTTGACAGGCTATTGAATATCTCTCACTTACCATTTCTAAAACTGTAAACCATCTTGGCATTTGATTTTATCTTTTGCTTTGTTTAGCTACTTTTCATGAGAGCTCTAACTCTATTCTAAGTATGTATGTGTCATAATAGTGAACACTTCTGGTACTTCAGAATGTTGTTTTGAATATCCCCAAGGATTAGGGGGTTCTCTCCTAAAATTTTCTTCACAGCGATGGTTCTCAACTTTCCCTATACATTGGAATAGTCTAGTTATTCTCAACTAATTTTATTATTCCAACTTAGAAAAACCCCAGTGCTCAAACTGTTCTCCAGACACTTTAAACTGAACCCTGGAGCTGGGATCCAGGCATCAATATTTTGAAACCCCCAGTTGCTTCCCACGGAAAGTTGAGTTGTGAGCAAATGATCTGACACAATGCTTCAGAAATATTGTGAGCATCGGGATCACTGAGGGAAGAAGGAATCTTGTTAAAGTGTATTTTCTGCTCTAGTAGTTCCAGGGTGGAGCCCAAACCTTTGCATTGCATTTCTCACAAGGGCTCAGATAATGCAGACACCACCAGGTCACAGACCATGGCTGGAGCATTAAGAACAGAATGAACTCTTGATTTCTTTCTGCCAGAGTCTCTAAAGAATGACATCTCTTACTCTGAGTCCACCCATTTGTCCTGAGCTGTACCTCATGACTCCCCTAAAACAAAATTTGAATTGGTGGCAACAAGAAATTACCTCTGTCGATGTGTAAAGAATGAGGCTTGCTCAGCAGAGGCAGGAGCCCCCAAAGCATTATGTCTGTTATACCACGTGACTCATTTTAATAGAGTATGTGAAAACAAGTACATTTTAGCTGTTGCAATTATTTATTTTAGTAAAGACAGTTAAACTATGTATTTTGTTGAAAGATGAAATTGCTCCTTCTTTTTTATCAATTTTTGACCTGCAAAAATTGGAATTTTATTGTTTAATGTAATAGTTTAAAATGTTATTATCCAGCATAGGCAAAGATAAAGAAAAATCACATTGGAATACACTTTTTTTCCTTCATGTTGATGTATAGGGTTTATGCTGATGATAGAACAAAATGGTGTTGCAGAGACTCTCGAGAAATACACAGCTTCCAGGAGTAGCTCTATATACACTTTTAATTTGCTCTTTGCTAAATGTTTACTGCACCCCTCTGTCTCATAAATGCCTCCTTTCCTTTGTGTGCTTGTGTCATGTATAATTTTTTATCTCCCCTCTTCTTGTCAGAACCTGGGCTGGGGAATCTCCTGCCAAGGCAAAGAAACTTCCATATACCATGAATTTGTGGAAGCTGAGATCTATCAAGGGCCCAGGAGCAGTTTTTGTGTTACCCAAAATTTATTAAGCACCTTCCCAGGGTTGTAAACATACATAAAGTTATTATACATTTTTAAAATATGAAATGTGTAGTGATCGAGGTTAATTGCTTTGCGTTACTAAAATAAGATGTATGTCACTAGAAAATCAGATTAACTTTGACGTTGATTTGATTTGACTTGATTTGATTTATTCAAGAAACATTTCTCTTTTTTTCTCTCTTTTTATTGAATTTATTGGGGTAACACTGGGAGTAAAATCTCAGGGAGGAAGTTCTGAACAACATCAAGGCCTCAGACAGATCAAGTAAAAAAATAAAATAGAATAAAAGATAAAAAACTGAAAAATGACCATTAGATTAGGTAATATATTAACATTTGTTGACCTTGACTGAACAAATGTACAATCCACTGTTTCACGGTTCCCAGAGGGAATTTGAAAGTCTCTGGGCAATAATGAAATTGAAGTCAACAAGGAAAAGCTACTTTTTTCAAGAAGTTTGGTGAAAAGGGAAGTAGAGATTTCTATTGTTTATGTTGTTTTATTTCAGGATCATAATTTACACATTATAGATGTTGAGGAGAAAGAACATAGAAAGAAGAAAGGAGCTAAAAGGTGGCTGAGAGCAAAGTGATGTATGGATAAGCACTGTTGTGTAGTCAGCACGGATGAGAGGTGGGAGAGAGCAGCTGAGGGAGTTTTATATGAGCTTGTTTTTCTTTTTTTCAGCATAATAGGAGGCAAAGCAATATGGTAAAAATGAGCAGGAGAGCTCAGAGCATTATGTGCAGGAGTTGAGAGAACCCACAAAACATTTCCTCAGGGAAGAGAAAATGAAACCTCCTATTAATAAAGGGCATGCCAAAGTGTACTTGGAGCACGCTGACCTTGGTGACCATCCTCAAGGTCAACACTAACCTTTCTCATTTGTGCTTGAATTGCCAGTGCTTATTATTCATGTAATATGCTGATCCAGTTTAAGGGGAAAAAAAGAGGAAATGTTGATGGAGAAAAAAATATATGCTAGTTCTAAAAAGGTATAAAGGTTTAAAGAGAGTAGTTTGACCCTTTAGATGGTAAATTTACTTGAGTCATTTTTCAGCCGCTAGGTTTTCAATGGTTGCTCTTCCATACTAGTGTTTGCCTTACTTTTATTTTGCAGTCCTCAAATAATGCCATGTAAGATTTAAAATATATCTAGGGAAGGAAGGACACGGGTTATTATTTAACACTAATTCGTAACAGTGCTGTCTGTGAGCTACTGTGACAAAATATTATTTCAGTTATAATAATGAGTTAACAATTTGTTGGATAAAACTTCAACCACAGGAGATTTTGACACATGTTAACATCATGCTCAGCAACCATTACCGAAAAAATACAAAAATGTAGAGCTAAATTTAAATGGAATTCTAAGTAGTATTTATTTAACCTAAAGAAGCAAGGGCAGAGTAAAATCCAGCCACATAATGGATGGACACAAAGAAAACAAACAGAGAAAGCAGATCCAAATCCAGCTATATCGATAATTATATTAACTGTAAAAAGAATAAATACTCCAGCTAAAAGCACAAATTATCACACTGACTTTTTAAAAAGCAAGATCCAGTTATAGACTGTGAATAAGAGATGAACGTGAGACATAAAGACATAATGACATGAAATGCTTTAAGGTAAAATCGAAAAATATATGAAAACCTAACCACACAGTGGCTATATAAATATCAGACTACATGGAATTAAGGACAAGGAGCATTAAGGGAGGTAAAGAGGAAAATATTAAAATGATAACAGGATCAGCTCATCAAAAAGACATTACAATATTTAAAAATTAGACCAAAATATTAAAAATTAAGAAGTATATAGATTTAAACGACACTGTCAAACACCTTGTTCTAGTTGACATTTATAGAACACTGTTTCTGACAACTATAGAATATAAATTTGTTTTCAAATGTGCATTAAATGGTCGCCAAGGTAGACCATATACTGAACCATAAAGATATCTTAAATTTCAAAATATTAAAGTTTTATAAGCTTTATTCTCTGTCTACAAAAGAGTAAAACGAGTATCAGTAACAATATATCTAGAAAAACCCTAAATCTGTGAAAATTAAAGCCACTTCTAAGTAACACTAGCAAATATCACAGCTGAATGATAATGGATAGAGCATACAAAAATTTTCAGGAAGCTGCTAAAAGTACTAAGAAATTTATAGTTCTTAACTCTTTTTTAAATTTATTTTATTTATTTTTTCAACAGAGAGGAAGGGAGGGACAAAGAAAGGGTGAGATACATCAATGTATACTGCCTCTCGCACGCCCCTTAGTGAAGACTTGGCCCGCAACCCAGGCATGCGTCCTGACTGGGGAATCGAACCAGCGACCCTGTGGTTCGCAAGCCAAAGCTCAGTCCACTGAGCCACACCAGGCAGAGCTATAGTTCTTAACTCTTATATGAGAAAAAAGAAGATATAAAATTAAGGATCTAAGCCTTCTATTTAAGAAGTTTAAGAAAATGAGCAAGTAAGCCCAAAATAAGTACAAGGAAGGAAACCAGATGAATACAAAAACAAAATGAAATAGAAAATAGACAAACAATAGAGAATATTAACACTGTCAAAAGTTAGTTCTTTGAAGAGGTCAATAAAAAGCCCCTAAAAAGACTGTTCAAAAGTTGATAAATTACTACATCAAAATTGAAAGCTTGTGTTCACCAAAAGCTCTATTAAGAAAATGAAAAGGTAGGTCACATACAGGAAAAATTGTTTACAATATACATATTGCAGATACAAAGGACTTGTATCCAGAAAATATTAAGAACTCCTGCAAATTAGTAATAAAAAGGTAACAAACCAAAACCTCAATGAGATAGCATTTCATACCCGTGATAATGGCTAAAACTAAAAAGAATCGACACTAATTTTGAGGATATGGTGCACAAAACTGTCAATTTCTTTTAAAGTTAAAAATATACCTTCCTTTTCAACCATAAATTATATTTCTATGTATTTATTCAAGATTAAAATAGCCACAAAAATATTGTCCAAGAATATTCAGAGCGACTGTATTCATAAGTACCGATACCTGAAAATCCAAATGTTCTAATTGAGTATACAGTTGTATACTAAACAGATTGAATATATTCACACAATAGACTTACTGTTCATTAATAAAAAACTATTGATACATCCAATGACACAGATACATTTCCTATAATATGTTAAGATAGAAGTCAGGCATGATAGAGTACATATTAGTATGATTCGACTTACATGAAATTCAATATAAGCAAAATTAATCTACAGTAGTAGAAATCAGCACAGTCAGTGGTTGCCCTCGGTGGGGTGGAGTAGGTAGTGGTAAAGACTGACCAGAAAGGAAAAGAGAGCTTTCTGGGGTAATGGAAATGTCCTATATCTTGATTTGACTAATGGTTATTTTGGTATATACAGTTATAATTTTTTTTTAATTATTAACTTAAAATCTGTGCATTTCAGGCATGCAAATTTTATCTCAGTTACAAACAAAAAGAAAAAGACAAAATTTGATGTGCTTCTCATAAACAAGATACAGGGTGTTTTTTTTTTATTCTCATAGGTAAATTCTTCCAAGCTTCTTGAAATTCTCAGCTAAAGAAAGAGGCATGTCCTTAGCAAACCACCTTCTCTAATTAGTAGGTGTAAAATTTAACACTTCTGATTATTTGATTCATGTTTTGCTTTCAATTATTCTTAAAACATTCTTGTACAGTTCCTAATAATGATAAAATTATTTAGCAGTTATTGGGCTGTTACTATATAGTGGAAACCCTTCTAAAGGCTTTGCATGTTTATCTCATTTAATCCTTACAGCACCCTATGAAGAAAATACTATTATAATCCCATTTTACACATGAAGTATCAGAAGCACAGGGACTTTGGTCATTTGTCTGGGGTCACACAGCTCGTCAGGGACATAACGGGGCTCTACCACCAAAAGCTCTGGTGTCAGATCACGTGCAGTGCCTCCCGTTGCCATCCTGTCCTGCAGAGAGGGTTGCTCCAAGGCCCCACAGTCACCTGTGCCACCGTTTGGCCATCCTCCACCTGTTAAAGCCACCCAGGATCTCAGCAAACATAGCAGCGCCGATTGCCAAATCAAAGAGCCCGAAGAGCATTATGGCTCCTCTAATCCCATCCCCCGCCCTCCCCAGTGCTTTGAGAGTAGAGCCCTTCTGAATGCGAAGCCCCTGGGAGTGCTGCGTACCTGTAATGGGACCATTGTACAAAGCTAACTTGATGGAGAAGGTTAGGTTGAGACTATTGTTCACCTCCTAACCACATTCTATCCCACGTTCAACGTGTGGAACTTTATGTTTCAGGGAACCTGACATTCCGGGACCTGAGAGGCAGACAATTGCGTTAAACAGAATTTTATAGCATCTTTCTTCCCAAGCAGGCTAGCTTATTCTGTCCCTGTTAGGGTCATTATCTGAGCCATGTTTTGCCAGTATTGATGCTAAGCTGTGAAGTATAAATACCCTGCAAAACTTGTTCTCAGCAGTTTCAATTTTTCTTTCTATCCTTAATATATTTTATTAGTTGTGGTAACACAGCCTAAAATGAAATCCCAGGCTCTGACCACTTTTTTCCAGTTTCGGATTGACTCCTTGAGATACAGAGCACATACATCCGGTCCTGCCCACTTACCCTCCTGTGGATTGTATACATCAAACCACGGCAAATAACAGAAGCTTCTTATGGTTGTTAAGAACACCAAGGACTAAGGTTTCAACCCTGAGGCACGCAGTAGCCCAAGTGATATATATCCAGCCACTAAATTCATCCATGCTTTCTTAGGAAGCCCAAAGGTTTTTATTTATTCTGAGCATAAACGCAGGTGTCAGAGAAATTATTGTAATATTCAGCAGTTTTCAAAAGAAGCTGCTTATGGATAATCAATAAAAGGTTGATTTTATTTGCATAGCCCACTGACACCTTGACCTTTGGCAGCTGGGCTTTTGTTTTTCAACTATTGGCCACAGGTTCATGACCAATGTCCTAGTTACTGCTGGGTTCTGGAGATAGAGTGTTAACCCTGTAAGAACCTTGGTCAATCCTGTAAGGGCCTGTTTTCCTAGGGGTGAACATAGCAAGAGCAGGTGCATGTGAGATAGACCTTGACTTTTCCACTGGAAAAGCTACTCACTGAGGTACCCTTATTTCCATTCAGTTTGTACTCCAACTTCAGCAGAGAATGAATCCCATTTCCATGAATAACTTCAAGAAAGCCTCGTATTGACCTAGGAGGTGCTAAGGTTCCATATTAGCTAAGTAGTTTGGACACACCTTTATCTTTCCATTAATAGGAGCAGGGAAAAGAGGGCTCTCCCCCCATGTTCAGAAAACCTGATTGATTTGAGAAGAAAGTAAACATTCATTGTGACAATCAAAAGTTAGTATATAAATGGACTGTTTTAACCTAAGTGACTTCAAAGGTCAGAGTCACTCTGTTCTGTACCCTTAGACCTTGAAAGTATTTTTTCAACCTTATTTTTGGTATTCCATAATCACTGTGAGTATACTCATTAGGAAACACTCTAAAATTTTTCTGTAATTTAAAACTGGAATTTTTTAACCACTGCAAGGGCTTGGCATGGAATTGAAAGAGGAATTATTTCCACAAAACCCTTTAGTTTAATATTTTGCTGGAGAATTGGGTACTAAGATTTTTTCCTGTGGATTATTTTGTTTAAAAAAGACGTTTTTTTCCAAAAATAATTTTTAAATGGAGAAACAGGACAACTTGGTATAGAATGCTGATGCTCAGAAAGTTTAAAAGTTAGGTCTTATAAAGAGCTTGGTTGCTGAAAATATTGGAGGCATAGGCAGATTATTTTTTGAAAGTAGTACCTACATATAAGAAATGAAAAACTATAATGGATTATTCCATAGATTTATTTTTGGTCTTATGTAGCTATAAATACTGCCAATCCCCTGTGCTTAGATGCTCAGGCAGACACGCGCACAAAAGCCCTGATTTGCATAATGAGACTGAAGGCGGCCTGGGTGGTGGCTGCTCTCCAAAAATCCCGCATTTTAATGGAATCGAGCATTTCTTTAAATAGGATTTCACGAGAATTTATTTAGCTTCAGTTTTCTAAGATAAAAACCCATGGATTATCGTTTAAAAAGATTGTCATAGCCTAAGCTCTTTTAGCCCAGAATGTTTTATATGTTTCCCTGAATGAAATTTCACAGTTGCCCTGTCATCGCACAGGCTGCGAAAGGGAACCTGACCTAGCTGCTCCTGCCAGATATTGTTCTCGCCACACGTAATTCACTTAGCTGTGTTTCGTGCACTCATTTAATATATTTTCACAGTACTTACCCAAATCCCTCCTTTGGAAATGTCATAACATGAATTATGAATGTATTGTCACAGTGATACACATTGTGGATTAGGCATAGCTTGTATATTATTTCAAGGTACCCTACTACCTGCATAATATTGACAGATTGGTAAGCATCCAAAAAGTAATAATATCATGATTAAGAAAATGAAAGCAGTAAGAGAATTATGAAAAATAAGAACATACATAAAACACCAGGAGAAATGCTAAATTATCATGGCTGTAGAAAATTTACAAGAGCTAAGAGGAAAAATATAGGAGCTACAAAATGAGCTCAGTTACAAGGGAAACTTCAAAAAAAGTCAATTTAGTGAAATATCGTATCACCTGATTTTCTTGAGTTACGTGCTTTGGCTTATAAGTGAGTTAGATAATATTCCACAAGGAAAGCTGAGTGTCTGTGTGGTTTTTTTGAGCCACAAATGGAGCACTAATATTTTAAGCATTTATGCCTTATGTACTTTTTAAAAAGGAACATTTCGACATCATCTGTGCAAGTGAACAAGTTTGTACAAGATTTTGTCCAAAGCCTTTTGGTCCTTCAAAGGACATTAATACATTGTGGAATTTACAAGATGTAGTGTTTCTTTAGAAAGCCAAGGGAAGAGTTAGTTCTAAAGTGAATAAAATTTCAGAGAAGTATTTGTATTTTAGTTTTTATTTCTGGAGTTTAATTATTGGCAAGATTTAATAGTGGATGCAGATCACTTAAGCAGTGTGTTAAAGTATTTTTCACATACCAAAGAATTGCACTATTAAATACAGAATATCAATGCTACATGCATGAAAACCCTGAAAAAATAACAAACATGTCAATCATAGAAAAAAAAGGAGACACAGAGGTTTAAAATTAAATGCTACACTTTGAAGAAACATGTCAGACATTCTTCTTTCCTCCTACTTTCTTCTACTTCTTTTTTTCAATCTTTCCTCATATCAATAAGTCATATACTTTTCTTGGAGTTCAGAAAAGTAAACACATTTACATGAGGTCTTAAATGTTTTCTAATCTATACTTAATGCCTTTTAAAATGCTGTTGTCTTTGCAATCATGGTAGCTAACCCCTCCCCCCTCGAAGACCAGATCGTTTTGATAGATTTGACAATTCTCACAGTCCTCTCTGTGTCTAAATATTGATCTGTATTTTATAAAGCACTGACAAACTAGAAACTCGAAAGTCTCATCAGTTGAGAGCATATTGTCTTTGATACTGTTGAATTTCTGTGCATGATTTATCTTTTAAAATGTCTTCAACTTAATACGAAAAACAATGCCTTGCTTTGAAAGACTTTTCAAATATATGTATATACTTGTTTTTGTGACTTTGAGGCTTCATTTTATGGTGTCTTGTTCTCCTTTATCATTAATTCCTCTAATTTGAATACACATTGTAAAGCTAAAAAGGCTAAAGATTTGAATTGTCCAGTATATGAGCGAGGATAGTTATTTGGATTTTGTTTGCTTTTAGACATAAGTAAAAGGGCATAAGATATTTCTAAGAGTACAATAAAAGTTTGCATGTTCAGATTAGATCCCTCCTGGCCTTTTTGAATATTTCCCCAGTTTCCAATAATAGACGCTCATTAGCTTAAGAAGTTTGTACCTGAAACAGGTTCATAGTTTTCTTTGATCCACTTCTATCTGTCGATTTCCAGAAGAAATCAGTCAGGCCACAGGAATGAATGAAAATTTTCAAAGTTGACATCTTTGTTTATTATCGTTTCTGAAAGAATCAGTTTATTTGAGCAATCTGCATTCGATATGAATAAGCTAAATTTCAGTTGTGAAAATTACTAGCACTATTTTTTGTATATTTTATTGATTATGCTATTGCAGTTGTCCCATTTTTTTCTCCCCTCATCCCCTCCTCCCTGCACCTGATCCCATCATCCCCCACCCTTAGTTCATGTTTACGGGTTGTACATATCACTTCTTTGGCTTCTCAACTTCCTAAACTATCCTTAGCCTCTCCTGCCTATCTTTTTTTTTTGTCAACATTTTCCCACCACCACTTTCCCTAGTCCCATTCATCCCCACCTCCCACCCTCTATCCTTCCCCCATTTGTCTTTGTGATGGGTCCTTTATGCATGTTCCTTGATGCCCCTTCCTCTCCCCCCACCCCCGTTATCCCTCCACTCCTCTGGTTACTGTCAGTTTGTTTTTTATTTCAGTGTTGCTGGTTCTATTTTGCTTGCTTGTTTGTTTTGTTGATTAGTTTCCACTTACAGGTGAGATCATGTAGTATCTGTCTTTCACCACCTGGCTTATTTCACTGAGCATAATGCTCTCCAGTTCCATCCATGCTGTTGCAAAGGATAGTAGCTCTTTATTTCTTTCTGCTGCATGGCATTCCATTGTGTAAATGTACCACAGTTTTTTGATCCATTTGTCTATACTGTTAGGCGCAGAGAGACTAGACTAACAACTGAAGGAGACAGCTATAGACAGTAGATCCCTGGAAGTCTCAAACAGGCTGCCTAAGGTCAGATGGGGTCAACATCTGACATCACGAGAGGTGAATCCAGAAAGAAAAAACAGCGGTAAATACTAGAGGCTACTGAGATGAAGTCTACTGTGGTCTTCTCCATGATTTGCGATATTTTCTTTACTACATAGCTTTTAAACATTCATTTCTTGTCCTTCAAGTTGGTGCATATTAAGTCACTAGATTTTATACTATAGTCTATTTCTCTCCTTTCTTATAATAGTCTTAATCTCTTTACAGCCTTATTAATACTGGTTCATTTGCTGTTGATAGTGGGACTGCAGGGGGGAGTTATTTTTGCAGTCATGGGTTTGTTTTCTGGGCTTTATGGTTTTGCCCTGGTAGTCAAATAATGGGAAGACAAAGAAACAACCCCCCATTGAAAGGAAAGGAGGAATCCCCAGAAAGACAACTGAATGAAATAGAGGCAAGTAAACTATCAGATACTGAGTTCAAAACAATGGTTATACGGAAGCTCACTGAACTCAGTGAGCTCAGAGAGAATTACCAAAAACTACAGGGAAACTACGAGGAACTTACTGCAAATATCAGCATGAGAAAGGACATAGAAACTATCAACAAGAACCAAGAGGAAATGAAGAATACAATTTCTGAATTGAAGAACACAGTGGAGGGAATCAAAAGCAGGCTAGATCATAGCACTTTCTCCCACTTTTAAAATTCCAGTCTTGCATTTGAGCAGTCATCATTTTTAACACAGGTTATCCTGCATTCTGTTCGCAGTTACCCATAAGTGTGCAAAGCCTGGACCATTTAATCGAGCAGTAATATTAAACCAAAACCCAAATAATAAATGAATGAATTTGAGGTCAAAGTGCATTAATGCAGTGATCACTTCACCTCCTGATTTGACAAACTTTAATAAGCCATCATAGTACTGTTAACAAAGAAAGCTGCTAGAACAGAGATGCAGAAACCTTTCTTCAATAATATGAAAATAGAAAATTATGTTCTCCAGATATATAAGTACAATTTTGGCCACTCAGGTGATCACTCTGAACCATTTGCAAAGAGCACTGGCTTGTGACACAAGAACACTTCTGTAATAATGTTTTGGAATTGAATTTGCTACATTTCTCCTTAAATGTTTACTCTAATTATATCATATATTTTTGTGCACACTTGTAGATCCCTAAATTTTTATTTTGTCTCCTGGTTAGTAATATTTGAGAATTCACGAGGTTGTTTATTTTATTAAAATCATATCGATCAAAAATGTTATAAAATTCGTATTGGTCTAGTAACAAATTATATTCTGTACAGATTTCATTAGACACAAAAGGGATCTTAATATTGACAACAGCACTACAAAGGAGAATTTAAAAAGGATATATAACTAAAGCGTTATTGGAAATATAAATATATAATAATTGTGAACATAAATATTTTTGCCTAAATAAAGGGGGTGAGTGAAGTGTCAAGGTATAAATTCAGTTATAATTTTATATTCTAAAGATCGGCAACCTGTGTCCTGTAGGTCGAAGAAAATTTGACAGGTTCCTTGTGTTGTTCTTCCTTCCTGGACAGGGATGTCCGTTGCCCGTTGCCTCCGTAAGAGGCTCTGGTTCTCTGGTCCACTCGGGAAGGTGGCAGCCAGAGGCCAGCTCACAAACGCCTTGTCCTTCCCTTCCCCGTTCTGCACACACCAAAGAAGGGAGGCTGAATCTTACAAATGCTAATCCCAGAAATAGAACTGGATGCCGTTTGGGTTTTGTTGTTCTTTAATTTGTTTTTCAGTTACAGTTGAGATACAATATTATATTAGTTTCACGTGTATAATGTAAGATTACAGATTTAGGAAACCTTATGAAGTGATCACCCTGACAGGTCTGGTACCCATCTGACACCACACATAGTTATTATAGTATTACTGATTATATTTCCTATGCTGTACCTTATATCCCTGTGACCATTTTTATAACTGATAATTTGTACTTCTTAATCCCTTTCACCTTTTTCACTCATCTCCCCAAACCCCCTCCCATCTAGACACCATCATTTTTTTCTCTGTGTCCATCAGTATGTTTCTATTTTGTAAATTGGATGGTGTTTGGGTGGACAGATGAATGGAAAGATGGAAGGGAGGGAAGGAGGAAAGGAGGGAGGGAGGGAAGGAAAATGAGGGGAGGAAGAAAAAGAGGAAAGGGGGGATGGAAAATTAGATGGATTGATGGGGAGAGAAACTGGAATTATGAATGGGATTTGAAGAAACATTTGAGACTTCCCTTCTTGACTCAAGTAAATGTTTTTGTGATATTTACTCCAAAGCAACATTTTAACTTAATCCTATTTCCCCATGAAAGCAATGTGTCATATTCTTTCAAAAACAAGAAAAAAAGCCAAGTGCACAAAACGCAATGGTACAGGCAATACTTCAGAATGAAACCAATCACTTCTCAGCCTTTTGGCTAAGATCAAGTGTAGAATGAAACCAAATAATCAAAAGTAACAAATGTTAAGGGGAAAAATCACAGTTTATATGGTGTCATGAATCTGACACTATAATTATTTCATAAGTTTCAGTGTGTTGTGTTTTTGTTTTTATTACTCTCTTAAATATTCTAATTTCCCTTGTGATTCCTTCTTTGATCCATTGATTGTTTAAAAGTGTTTTAATTTCCATAAATTTGTGACTTTCCTCTTTTACTTCTGTTATTGATGTCTATCTCTTTATGTTTCGTGAGGATTCTTTTAATGATATTTACCTTTTTAAATCTATGGAGACTCAATTTGTGGCCTAATATATGGTCTATTCTAGAAAATATCCCATGTTCACTTGAAAAGAATGTGTATATTGTTGTTGGGTGTTATGTGTATGTCTGTTAGATATATTTTGGTTATTAAGTCCTCTATTTCATTACTTATGTTCTGTTTGGTTGTTCTATTCAATATTAAGAGCGGAATATAGAAATATGCAACAATTCCTCTAGAACTATTTCTCCTTTCAGTTTGGTCAGCTTTGCTTCATACATTTTGATGGTTCATTAGATGCATAAATGATTCTAACTGTTTATTTTCTTGCTGTCTTAAACCTTTCATTAATATATAATTTTCACTTTTTGCCTTTTGTAATATTTTTGAACTAAAATTTATTTTGTCTTATATTAGTATAGCAACCTGCTCTCTTTTAGTTGCTATTTTCATGGACTGTTCCATACTTTTATTTTCAATGCATTCATGTCTTTGGATCTGCAGTTAGTGTCTTATAGGCAACATCATGTATTTTTATCCATTCTGGCAATCTATGTCTTTTGATTGGAGAGCCTAATTCAATTATATTTAAAGCAAATCTCCATGATAACTAAGGACTTCTGTCATTCTGTTATTTTCCTTGTAGCTTTTTGGTCCCTCATTTCCCACAACATTGTCTTCTTTTGTGTTTAGCTGATTTTTCATAGTGGAATTTTTAAATTGCTTTCTCATTTCCTTTCGTTTATATTTATATCTATTTTCTTTGTGGTTATCATAAGGATTACATTTAACATCCTAAAGTTATAATCCTTTAATTTGAATATCTACCATTTTTATTTCAATTAAATAAAAAATTACTTCTTTATATCTCCATCCATGATACCTTTGGTTGTTCATGTCACAGAATCACATCTTTATGTATTGCATATTCAAAAACATAAATTAACGGTTTTTTAAAATGCTTCGGTCTTTTAAATTATATAGAAAAAATTTAGAGTTAAAAACTAAAGTTTCAATAGTATTAGCCTTTAGACTAATAATTTTTTTAAAAAATTCATTAGTCTTAAATAATGTCGAAAATAAAATGTGGAATTACAAACAGTAGTTTTAGTAATACTCACTTTTATAATTTTCCCATGGATTTTCCTTTATTGAGATTTTAATTTTTTTTAATATGGCTTTCTGTTATGTCTAGCGTTCTTTTATTTTACCCTGCAGGAATCTCTTGAGCATTTCTTGCAGAGTAGATCTAGTGGTAATCACCTCCCTCAGCTTTCTTTATCTAGGAATATCTTAATTTCTCCCTCACTTATAAAGGATAGTTTGCCAGATATTAGATTCTTCATTGACAGGTTGCTCTTTTATTTTTGTTTCTGTTTTGTTTTGATTTTAACATTTTGAACATGTTGACGCACTGCCTCCTGTCCTCCAAAATTTCTGTTGAGAAATATGCTAATAATTATATTGAGAAACACCTACATGTGAAATGTTACATTTCTCTTACTGCTTTCAAGATTATCTCTTTGTCATTGAAAGTTTGATTATAATTTGTCTTAGTGTATGACTCCTTGATTTCATCCTATTTGAAATTCCTTGGGATAGCATTTGATATTTATATGAATGTTTTTCATCAAATTTAGAAAGTTTTCCTTAATTACTTCTTCACGTACGTGTTTCTCTCTTCCTTCTGGGGCTCCCTCGATGCACATGCTCGCCCACCTGATGGCCTCCCACCGTTCCTTAGACTCTGTCCACTTTTCTTCAATCTTTTTCTTTCTGTTCCTCAGACTCAATAATTTTGGTTGTCCTGTCTTATAGTTTGTTGATTCAGATATAGGTGTAATTCAGATATATTCACACTGGACAGATATAGTTGTATTGGCTATTGTCAATTTTTTATTTGACAATCTAAGGGAAAAGAAGTCAGTGCCCCTGACTAAATAGTCAGGTATTGCATGTTTTAAAATTCTTGTGACGCATCAGTTGAAAATCATTGTCTACGGCAGATTCTGCCAGTGCTGTTGTTGTCTAGGTTGGGAGACAGATTCCTGATACTTTACTGCCATCTTCCCGGAATTCTCTCTGTAAATGAATGTTTTTCGTAATGAATTACTCTTAAATTTTACATTCTTTCACTAATGAATTTCTGTTAGGTAAGAGAAAGCGTTAGGATTCTGAGCTTCACTTGATTTGGAGAACGGTTGCTGAACACACCTACCAAGGATCTCAAGCAGAGCAAACAAACAATAATAACACTGTTTAAAGGAAGGGTGGGAAAATTTGGGAGATCATGGTATTTTGCTTTATCTAGATTCTGTTATTTAGTATTGACCACATATTCTGATAGGCAGTCATTGTTTTTTATCAACAAAAATCTAAAATAAAATTAATGAATTGGGGCTTATTAAATGAGGCTTACTAGACCAAAAATGTTTAAAACATAGAAGCGAATGGTGAAAATAGCAAAGACATAAATTTGTAATAAAAGAATTAGGAATCACTGTTCTAAAACTTCTATGAGTGTTAATGAATTTTATAATTAAAAATACCAATAATATTTTGCAATAAGATACAATTACCTGCTGCACATAAATTTAAGAAGATATCCTCTAAATATCAAAGATTATAGAGTTTTAAAACAAATAAGAATTTAAAGATTACGTTTATTTGTTTGATTGACTTTAAGTTGGAAAGTTATTACTTCAGAAATTTGGAAATAACCTCTCTGAGCATTACAGTGGAAAGCATGTCAGTAAAAGTAAGAGAAAATTGTATTGGTTTGTTGCATAGTGGGATATTTTTATATGCTGTGTGTTCCCTTTAGATAGTGGTAAAGCTATTGGAGGCTCATTATATTCCATCTGTTATACTTTTAAAGAGCACTGCAGTTTAAAACAGATTTTGAAAATTATCCTTTGAACTCATGCACACTTTCTGAGAATGCCTGTGTAGTCCACCAAAAGGTGTCTAATATTCTCCAATTTAGATTTTCCAAACGAAAATGAGAAAGGAGCTTTCAAAAAGTAACCAAATTTTTCATAGTTCTAAGTGCTCGTGGTTTAATGAGAAAAATCAAAGTTAAATTTATTATAGAGGCTTAGGTTTTATACAGTACTTTTAGAGTAAAGGCTCTTGATCTTGCTTATTGAACAATAAATTAAAACACAGTGATAAATGTATTTTAATCATTAATAGTATGGATTTTATACTGCCCAGATAAAGAGCATCTAGCACCTAAAATGGGTGACATGGAAAAGAAAAGTTGCACAGGAAGTAAAAAAAGACCTAACAGTACTTTATTAACAACGTAAATACCCTTTCTAATGAAAATGCAAATTTAAGAATGCACACATGAATGTCCTGACAGCTGTGTTGTTCTCTCAGCTTCCACAGATGACAGTGCAGCTGAGAAGAAAGGGGGGACCCTGCATGCTGGCCTCATTGTTGGAATTCTCATCCTGGTCCTCATTATAGCAGCAGCCATTCTTGTGACAGTCTATATGTATCACCATCCAACGTCAGCAGCCAGCATCTTCTTTATTGAGGTAAGTTTGAAGCATCCCATGTAAAAACCATGCTAGTCGACAGACTCTCTCCATTCGTTAACATCACCTGTATTTTAATATTTAGCACATTACTTCTTCATTTTGCATTTGAGAACTGGCTAATTTCTCACACACATGCACAAACACACACACACACACACACACACACACACAATTGATAGATTGCTTTCATATGATGAGTTCAGTTACCTCATCTCAGGAGCTTTTAAAAAAGAACCTATCTTGCCTTTTATAGATCTAAAGGAAAATAGAAACCATACTTTTTTGTCCTATTATACCAATATGTTAACCAGCTGTTCTCCTGATTATAGAAGGAAATGCAGCATATGCTGGAGGCTAAAGAACATTTCTTCAATCAATTAATCAATAAATACTAATTAAGTACTGGCCAGGATGCATGATACTGTGTGGTGGGAATGCTCTCAAAATGCTCACAAACTATTTAGGAAAAATAATAGCTTTCACTATAAAATAGCAGATACAACCATAAGATAAAGGTGTGGGCCATTGCCACTTTGTGTGATGTGTGCATATTTATACATTTATATATAAGTGCACACATATGCACATACTCTCTCATGCAAACGCAAGGTAAGCACCATGCTAAATCAGTGTTTTCCTGTACAGGATGGAGATTCAGGGCCAGTGCCCCAGAGCAGTCAGGTGAAGGACCAGGATCGGTGTATAAAGGGTCAGAGGCAAACCCTGATGACCGGGAGGCCTGAAACTGGGAAGCGTGGGGGCCACAGGATAAAGTCAGTGTGGCCAAGTCACCTTCTGTCTTCCGGATGACTGGGCTTCTGGGTTCCCTTTATGTGCAGCTTTCATTCCAACATCTTAATGGGGTCACTGCTCTCCCAACATCAAATAAATACTAGGGCAAAAAAGGAAATCTTCCCCTTCAGAGTTTCAAACATGTAAAGTTCAAATATTTTCCAATTTATTGGTTGATACACACAATTTTGTAGAATTTTGTTTACTTGTTGAGTAAGAAATTAGACTGCCTTTTAGAGTAAGAAGCTAAAATTACTTTTGTCACCTTTAAAAAGGAGGGGTGAATGAAACCCAATTAAATAATTGCCCAGAAGCGTTCTATTGCCTCTCTACTGTCTGTCAAATCCAGTGCAACTTCTTTAGGCCAGCATTCAAGGCCTTGGGCAAACTGGATTTGTCCACCTTTTCTGTCTTTATCCCATGGCTCGCCTATCTTGAAGTTGGCCCTGCCATCAAATTTCATGCTTTGTTCTTCTCCATGCACAGCCCAAATTTTTCATGCCACCAAGGCATTGCTTATTCTGTTTCCTCCACTAAGAAAGCCCTCTACTTCCACCCCAGTTTTTGAGTTCAAGATCCAAACAGCCTTCGGTGCTGTGTACCCTGTAAGCTTCCCTGGGCCATCTCTCTTCCTGGACAGCTGGACATAACCTTTCTTTCTCCTCTGAAATTCTATCCATTGTAATACAGTCATATCTTTCTCTTGCATTTCTGTTCTGCATTAGAGTTAAATATGTACATGATTTATTGTATCCTACAGACTTTTAAGTTCTGTAGGATTTGGAGTAAATGACTTAAGTTTCTTTCAAATAAGAGATACCCCATCGATATTTCCTGGGGGGAAAAAAGATAATAAATATACTAAGACATTTCAAGACTCCTCTAAAATTTCACATATGACATATTCCAGAAGTGGAATCTTATTTAAAATCCTAAGAATGGAGACATTAGCAAGACTTTCACTAGTTAGAAAGCTGTTAAGTTTTGTTAATGTACAGGATTTCCACAGAAGAAAGTAGATAGCTAACTGGAGGTCACAGATGCATGCCTCAAAGAGCTGACAAGTGACAACTGTAAGCTTCAGCGACTAATCAGACAACACGCTGCTGCTGCTGTCACCCCTCACATGTTTAAGCCTTTAATATGCTGTGCAGTTTATTTTCTGGCATCGTGAGAAAGAAGATACTGTGAAATATCTGATGGTGATGGTATTAGTGGAAAATTGCCAAGCCCAAAAGGCCTACTTCACACCAGTTCACAGCAACCCCTGTATGAATACAAAGGGAGACTGTAGAATAGTGAAAGTATTTTTTCTGGCCTTTGCCTCTTTGAATCAGTTGTATTGTTTTATCATCAGAGCCTGTATGTCCCTGTGTTTGTGTGAATATTTGCATGTACATGTGTTTACAGAATATTTAGAGCTAGAAGGAATCCTAGAGGTAATTCGATCCTTTTCCCTCGTAATACAGAGACCAATGCTCAGAGTGATGGAGGACTTCTCCAAGGTCAAAGAGCCATAGTTGTAGGAAGAGCTCTCTTGTCTGCCCACACTCAAGTGGAGCAGAATCATACAGCAGATTTCCAGCTTTTCTCCTTTTGACCTTTTTCCTTCCAACTGAGTCAGCTGTCAGGTTCCCCTTAAATCACTACCTCTCTGACACCCTGCTGTCCTCATGCAGCTCACAGTGGATGCTAGGTGGATGATTTTTGAAGACGATAATCATAACTTTGCTATGATTCAAGCTGACCCATGTTTATAAAACAAAACGCAGATCCATGATGACTACATAGCTAGTAAAATACCAGGTCTCTGAATGAGAGGCTTTGAATGACCACTTACATTAGAGTTACTGGTGCATAAAAAGACCAAGTTTACTAATATCGTGTAAATTGCTTTTTATATCATATTGTACTACTAATTTTTAAAATGAAATTGTACTTTTTTTGCATAACGGAAGCAATACCTGTTCCTTATAGAAAATTTGCCAAAATGTAAAAGGAAGAAGCAGGAGTCATTTACCATCCAAACATGCAGAAACAATCACTCTTTCTATTTTAATTTACTTTCTTCTGGAATATTTATGAGCATTATTTGATGTTTGCCCATTTAATATAGTTGTGATTTCACTGAATTGAAAAATGACATTCTTTTTTTAATCAAATATTTTTTTTTATTTTACCAGTTCTTTGTAAACATGATTTTAATGGCTGTATACTATTTCATCAACATTCACTTAGGAGCTTTTTATTGATTTCCTTTTATGCTAAGCGGCAATTCAGAGAGCCCTGGAGGCTTAACATTGCTTGTAAGTCAAAAAGAACCTCATTTCAAACAATTTCAGACTGTGTATTAGTTTCCTACTGCTGCTGTAACAAATTACCAAAAACCTAGTAGCTTAAAGCAGCATGCAGTTATTATCTTACAGCTCCGGAAGTCAGAAGTCTAAAGTTAGTCTCACTGGGCCAAAGTCAAAGTATCAATAAGGCTGGTTCCTTCTAGAGGCTTCAGGCTTCCACTGCCACTTTCAGCTGCTAGAGGCTGCATGCATTCCTTGGCTCCTGGCCCCTTCTTTGCATCATTCCAACCTCTGCTTCTATCATAATATTTTTTACTACTAACTCTGAGCCCTTACCTTCTTCTTGTAAAGCCCCTTGTGATTATGTTGGGCCCACATGGGTGATTATGGGGCCCACATGGACCCGCATGGATAATCTTCCCATCCCAAGGTCTTTAATCTAAACACATCTACAAAGTATGCTTTGCCATAGAAGGTGCCACTGACAGGTTTTGGCAATTAGGACAAGGACATTTCGGGGGGGCATTATTTTGCCTACAACAGACTGCATCAAATGCAATTTGCATCACATACTACCCATTAAGCTATGACACACCCTTGACCATAAGAGACACCCCAGTTTCAGTGATACTATCTTCTGTATTTCACAATGAAATCCCGATTGCATTGAACACTTGCAGGAATTAGTTCCTGTGCTAGATACGGTGTGTACTGTGATAAAATTTATTGATTTTTACCTTCCTGGCAGGGGTGTCCAACCTTTTGGCATCTCTAGGCCATACTGGAAGAAGAAGAGTCATCTTGGGCCACACATTAAATACACAAACACTAACAAAAACCGATGAGTGAAAGAAAAGGTTTTAAGTAAATTTACAATTTTGTGTTGGGCCACATTCATAACCATCCTGGGCTGCGTGTGGCCCACGGGCCATGGGTTGGACACCCCTGCTTGTGGATATAGCAGAGCTAATGCAACCAGCCTAGTGCTGTGGGGCACTGGGGCTCTTCTCATTTTTTTGCTATTATAATTAGCCCCATTATGAACATAATAATGGTAACAGTGAACACTTATTAAATTCACTAGTGGAAGTGATTTGTGCTTATTACCTCATTTAATCTTCATGAGGAGCTTATAAGGCACTAAGATTATCCACCTGTCATAAATGAGGAAACTAAGGTGCAGAATTTAAGTAACTCACTCAACATCAGGCAGCTAGTCAGTGGTGGAGTCAGTATTTGAGCAGAGGCTCTCCAGAGACCATATCCTTAACCACTAGGCAATTCTGCCTCCCTGTGTGCAGAAATAGAGAAACATGTATATCTATGGACACACATTGTGTGCTTAGAATAGATTCCCGAAAATAGAATCCAAAGAAAGAAATAAAGAGTTTAAAAGTACTTAACTAATATGGCCAAAATCATTACCCCAAAATGTCCACCAATGTGCCTAGCAGCTGTTGTTATTGTTTATTTATAGTGCTGATAAAGATGGTGGCTGTTATTTATGTCTTGTTCTTGCAGAAAATATACACCAATTATATATTCTGTGGATACAAACACACTTCCTCATCTAAAGTGTTTCCATGGCATTTAGCTTTTAAACCTCTAGTTTGTAGGAAGGAAATGGGATAAAGTGTGAATTAAAACCTAATCCAGAAACATATTCTTTACATGGAGTTCTGAGGAAATGTGACTAAATACAATAAAATGACTAAAATGAAGAGAAACATAGATGAGGATGAGGAGGCCTTAATAATAAAGCAAATCATCACCCCATATATTGTATAGTTAAACAATAATTGAATTAACCATTTACATCCCATGTGTTCATATACAAGATCAGTAACAAGGGTTCCATTTTCCTAAGACATTCATTAGTCTGCTTTTCACTAACTTGTCTTCTGTATTCCTCCTTCATCCTCTCCAGATCTTATACTGAGCATTTTCTTCAACTTTTAAATACTAAATAGTTTTCATGTTATATTTACCTGTGTGCCTTTTCTCAGTAAATTTTAAAAAGATACTTGATTTTGACCAAAATCATCATGTTACATAAGAGTGACTAACATGCTTTAAAATCTTTTTAAAAATTAAGTTTATTATCTTGAAATAAAAGAGAAAACACGTTCAAATAAGCATGTGTCCCTTAACTTTTAATAGATTTTGGTGACACCACTAAGTCTTTAATTTTTTGGAAGAATTTAATATGCCTTAGGTTTTATATTATGTTTGCTGAACAGTTCTAAGCAAAAATTCTGTGGTTTATAATAAATTTTAGTGTTTTATGAATATGGATTATGGATATAAATTTTCCACTGTTGCATACTATCCCATAACACTATTTAAGATTCTTAAATAAAATACATAAAATGTAATCTAATTGAAAGTAAAGAAAATAACATTATAAAGAGGTAATCATATAAAAAGTTTCCATGGAACGATTCTATGTGAGCTATAAACAAAAAAATTTAGACTAGCAAGAGTAATAAAAGAGTTAATTTTGAACACGGTCCTTGATTTTTCTTAGTATTTTAAACAGTAGCTCATATTTAAACATTTATGTGCAGATTTACTGTTCTATATTAATATAAAAGAGAAATGTATAAGATCCTAGTGATCAAGATAATGAAAGCCTTATAAAACAGTTACTGTGAGTAAAATAGTGGAGTTTTGTTGTTTTTTTTTTTTGAGTAATAGAAAAGTAAAAACCAAGAACTCTCACCTTGCTACTGATGCTGCAAAATAGTGCTAGAAATATCCTCAGAGAGAAAGGAATCCATACTAAGAACTCATTTAAAGAAGGTAGAAAGGGAGGAAAAAATGACAGGAACAATGGCCCTCGTGTCTCAGGAAGGCACTAAGATTCCAGTGGCAGTAGAGTTTGCTTTCAGACAGATTATAATTCTTACCCCGAGGACTGGAGAAAATACAGGCTACAGAGCTGTGTCAGTGTGGCAGCTAGCACCTCATGTAGCTGTTTAGCATTAGAAATGTAGTGAGTCTTGAATTAAACCCATGTAAAATACATGCCAGATTTCATTAATTTTTATATTAATTACATGTAGAAATGAAAATAACTTGGGTATATTGGGTTAAATAAAATACTTTATTAAAATTAATTTCACTGACTTGTACATGTGGTTACTAGACACATAAAATTATGTATGTGGCTTACACTGTATTTCTATTAGACAATGATGGTTTATAAAGAAAATCTTGTAGAGAAGAACAGATTACAAGGAAAGTCCGATTTTCTCCATAATTTCTAAAAGTGGAAAACCAAGTGATTTTCAGCACAGGGGAGAGGAGGAGATAAGACGCTTGAGGAGAGAGATGGCTAACAAAGCATAGGACATGTTGACCAATTTTCATTCAAATAATTCATTAATTCAAATGTGTTGAGTTCCTGTTATGCACCAGGTGGCCAATGTACAGAGATCAATAAAAATGGACAGGAAGCCTCATGGAACTCACATTTTTCTAGTTAGTGGAGACAGAAGATAAACATATTAATCAAGGTATGGATTTCTAAATTGAATGTTTAATTTTACAAAAGAGGCAATCTTCATAAATGCTTGAAGAAAAGCGTTATCTTTTTTGAGCAGTAAGATATTATTAGTCATATAACCAAGGATATAACAGTTTGCAGTGGTATGCCCAAAACTTGCAATTTGGTAATAAGTGAGATTATACTTATTGCTATTCTTACAATTTCATCATTTACAGCTATGGATACATATTTTTTTTTAAAGATAAAGTAAGATAAAAAATGGCTGTTCTCCAAAACAGTTAATTTTCCCAAAGAACAAAACAGTCTTACCATTCTTAACGTGTGCATACTGACTTGAATTAGAAATTGCATGATGGTGTTCACAATAAAACCTGGATATGAACGTCTAAATAGCAGTTATCGTTCATATTGTGCTTTAAAATTCTTATTATTGCAAGAGGACCACAATATCTGCTTTTGGTGTAAGTGCCAATATTTTCTATCAGCAAAATCATAGAATGTCAGAAAAAACATCAGCATATGTGCAACCCAGGGATTCTGCAACTTTTCTTGAGTAAAGTATATGAATTCCCCAAGTATCTACCACAGATGCACTTCCTTAGAGTTTTGTGTTTTATCTTAAAAACTTGTGTAAATTTTGCATTATATTCTGTAATATAGACATACTTGTTTGATGTAAAAAAAAAAATTTCTCCCAGTCTTTTACTAAAGTTTACATTCCAGAAGACAGTTCTTATCTCTTCTGTAACTAAGTGCATTTCCTCACCCTAGCTGTCCCTAGTTGTTGCATACTTGTAGATGCCATAAAACCTAGGTAAATTCAAACCAGCAAAGCCCTCTGTTCCTGGAACTGACCTTTGTTGAAGTCAGTTCCAATGATGGCAAAACAATCGCCTTGGTCATGTGACGCCTAGTTTCAGAGCTGAGGCTTGAATTCAGAACTCCTTGTTCTGGTCCCGCATCCTATGCTGCTACAGCACAGGGTAACAAGTGTATTGAGCGGTTTGCCACGCAAGGGGTTCCTCAGCTCCATTAATATTTGTGGAGAACAAGGACTCGTGGGGAATAGGATTAAAGGAAGACAGGCAGCTGTGGCCCTCAACTTGTCCTGGCAATCAGTCGTGCTGCCAGGACAGAAGCCAGAAGGGAGCGAGGCAAAGAATCAAAGGCTGCTGCTGGGAGGAAAGAAAAGTGTTTAAAAAGTCTGGCCTCCTGCTTTGCAGCTGCTGCATGAATAGCACTCGGGAGTCAGGAACATGTGATCTGTTGCCTAACCTGTATAGTAAATACAGAATCATTTCACAGACCTAGAGACCTTTTTTTTTTTAAATCTTGAAGTCAGTTGTTATTATGAGAGTTTTGCCCTGAAGGTATTCCTTAGTCTTCTGTTTCTGTCTTAAAGAAATCACAAGGAAAAACTGATTCGCTGAAACAAAATGTTTTTATTTCTCAGAGGAGGCAAATGATGGCCTTCACTTTTGATGAACTTCTTCAAGAAAGGAAAAAATTAGGCTACAACATACGGAAATGGTTTGACACCCTTGTTAAAGAAGCTGTTTTATTAGATGGTAGCTTTCCAGAAACAGTAAAATATAAGGGGAAATAGGTGAAACCGTTTTGTTTTTGTTTTTTTTTCCCGCGTTGTTTGGATGTTTGTGGCTTTCTTTTCTCACCCTGTTCTGAGATGCTGGAATTCTATTCATGTACATCACTGAATGTTTTTGAGGCAGTTCAAGTGCATGGTGATTCCTCCATATATAAGATTTCTTTTATAAATGTCATCTTTAATTTACTCTTGTGGGTAACATATTTTAACTTAAATTCCTAAAAGTAAAATATCGTTTCTAATTTAATGAAGTATTTTCTTCCCTTCGCTGGGAACAATTATTAAAACTACTGGATAAAAGAACGCTTGACTGAGTGCTCAGCTCTTATTCCTTCTTCATTACTCTTCCCTAACTTACCATTTTTAATGCTGCATAAAGCCATGACATAAATGATATATATGTATCTCTATTTATATGTATATATTTCACACATGTATAAAATATCTACAGAAAAGTTAATAGATGAAAGAACCAAATGAATAAATAAATAAAAATGCGCAGAGTTATAATTCATTTGAGCATCTGTAAGTACATGACGTGTGTTTTAGGTATTCAGACCCTTTCCTTCTGTTACCTCTTTAAAAGAAGATTATTCCGCTTACAGTACCAGCTGTTGAGTAATTTCTTCCTTGTGACTTCAGTAACTGTTCTTTCTTAAAATAAATAATTGCATCTTTCCGGTTTTGGAGACAGAGGATAGAATTTTAATCTTTGCAGTAGTTATTGCTTCATAGTAATTATGAATTTATTCAGTTATAATGTTATTTTTCCTACAAATTCCACATGCTATTTTTTTTCTGGCAGAAATACAGAACAGCTAAAAATAAGTTGATTATTATGCATGCTTTGGTTTCTAAATAATACTAAAATGATTTGTGATTGTTAGAAGATTAAAATTTTGAATTTGAGTTCAGGAGGTTAAAAATTCAAATCTGGAGGAATAAAAATATAAGGAAATGTGTTTTAAAGGATAGAAGTAATCATGCTCTTTGTAATTCTATTAGAAGTGATCAGCCAGAGGTACTTTTAATTTACAAATGGATTAAGAGTATTTTGCTCTATTTTCTAGAGGTGGTGACTCTATTAAAACTTTCCTAATGTAAACAAAATAATTTTGATTCAAAATCAAAATACCTTTTTTATATTAAATAGTAAGTCAGAATTATTAGTTATAGTTCTACCTTCTCTGTGTTCAGCTAATTACCAAATTTGTATTTTAATAAAAAAGCCATTCACCTGTTTCATTTGTTCAAAAAACATTTTTTATGGACGCTGACCCTATGCCAAGGTGTTATCTTTGGCAAAGCCTTTGAAGGAAAAATGATATTTGTTTTGTTAAAAGGAGAAAAAAAGAAAAATGTGTGATAGTTTTTCAAAATCTTAATGCAAGGTAAAGTTCTAGGGTTCTAGTAAGGGTTGATCTCGTAACTGTATATCATATGTTTTTTGTCTTATATCTGAATTTATGTCACACATCATTTTTGATTACTTTTTCAAACTTTCCTTGCTGTTAACCTTGAAATATCTGTGATTCAGTAGCTTGTATTATACTTGAACCTTGAATATATACACATTTAATATGGAGAAAATTTGATGCAGAGTGAGGATAGGTAAAGAACATTGAATTTTAGTGAGAAAAGCAATCTCAAAATATATAATTTGTAGCATGCAACTGTCAAGTTAAAAATGCATCATGTTTCACGAAGAGCAGGAAGGCCTCTCACCAAAGCAGCAGGGAGCATTCCACACCCCCAGCTTGTAGAGCAACGTGGGCAGCCCAGAATGTACTCAGAGGAGAGTGATTACGCACGCGAAAGACCTCTGATCCATGCAGGAAATGGCAACAAATGTTTTGGAAGTGCTTGGCAAATGTTTACGATATCTTTTCCGTATTTTACTTCATTTACATTCTTTAGATGCAGTTGCTAACATACAGCTAATATAATGTTATATGTCAATTATACCACAATAAATAATTTGAAAAGCAAATGCAATTGCTAATTTATACATGCAAACTATGATTTATGCAGTAATTATACATTATATAATCATGTGCATAATTTATATATGCACATTTAAGCTGCCATTGGGTACACACAGAACCCAGACAATAGAGAGGCCAAGGTGGAAGAAGTCTGATCTAGGCATGGAAAGAAGTTACCTGCGTATACAATTGTCTTGGGTCCATATCTTGGGTCATTACGTGAGCAAGAAATAAACTTCAATTAAGTCACTGAGGAAATCAAGAAAAGATGGATTATTAATAGATAAAATAGCATCAAATGGATATAAAACCACATAATAAATTCATTAAAATAATGAAAACTCAGAAAACTCATGGGACTTGGCATGTTTTGGCAAAGAACACAATTGCACTAGAATTTGTTAAGAAAGAAAAGTATATAAAAAAGGAACCAGATGGATTAACCATGGAGGATGCTGAGCAAAGATAAAAAAAGGGAAAATTAGGTTATAAATATATTAATAGTGGCAAATCCAAATGTAAAACCAATGAAATTGTTGTGGAAAACACTATAATTATAGAAAGTTATCAAGAAAGATACTATGTATTAAAATATACTGGAGCACAAAAAAGGTAAGGCAAAAAGATATATTTTAAACTAAATATTTATCATGTTTTCTTATTTAAATTTTTATTTACCAATGGTAGAATCTATTTAGCAGAATATATTAAATATTTATGGCAATTGGAAATTTTAGTTTATGTCTGTTTTTAAAATGAAATGATTTATTTTATCAGTGGGGCACATAAGTAACCAGAGTTTGTGAGATTTAAAGTGTTTTTCTATTAACTCTGGTTAAGAGGTAGAACTGACTGATCAGCTCTTTCAAGGAGCTGACTTAAAGACAAAATCAGGAAAACTTTATTCATTATTTTTTTTAATTCTTGGTGGAATTTGATAACAGTATGGAAACTTAAGGGGACCGCATATCTGCCTTGTTAATTGTTTTTATCATCAAGGACAAGCACCATGCTTACTAAATATTTTCTGAGTAAATAGTCTCATCTAAAACTACCCAGCTGAAACTTCAATAAACAGAATCATAAAATGATAGTTGAAAGTAGTAAGGAAAAATCAAGTGTAGTGGTTCACAACTTTTTGTATTGTATGTCTTACCTAAAGAGAAATTAACCTCCATTATTCTGAAAAAAACATTTACAGGCTTGAAAATATAAACAACTTCTTAAATTGTAACATTGATGTTGCAGAATTTGATGCATTCAGATACTTTTTAGCTCAAATCTTATTGGAATATTGTAGTCAAGTCATTCACAGTATATTTTAAATGCATGCAATTAATGGCATTGATTAAATACAGCCTTTTAAAAAATTCTGGCATATATTTGTCAGCATAAAGGCTGCTTGGAGGTTGTAGGCCCATGCTAAGTAGAGAACCAGTGTTTGTCTACTTTCTCATTGTATACATGAGAACATGATTGACAAGAGATGGAAAGTGATTTGCCTAATGCCTTAATGATTGACAACAACAGAACCAGGAACCAAGAAAATACAGTAGAGCCCTGGCTGGTGTGGTTCAGTGGATAGAGTGCTGGCCTGCGAACCAAAGGGTCGATGGTTGGATTCCCAGTCAGGGCACATGCCTGGGTTGTGGGCCAGGTTCCCAGGAGGGGGCATGCAAGAGGCAACCACGTATTGATGTTTCTCTCCCTTTCTTTCTCCCTCCCTTCCCCTCTCACTAAAAATGAACAAATAATTTTTTTTAAAGAAGGAAAATTAAAATAATAAAATAATAAAATAAAATACAGTAGAGAGACTGCAGTGCAGAAAAGGCCGACCTTGTATAAATTCTAGCTTAACTTACTAACTTCGTGACTTTTGGTCGTTTCCTCATCCTCTCTAAGTCACCCAACCAGGAATGAAAACCAAATTTGCTGACTCCCAAACAGCCTTCATTTGCACAGTGTTAAAAGCACTCTTTTTTAAAATAGTCATTAGTTTCAGCTAAAATTTATTTCCCATCCCAAACTATTAAACAAATGTTGGTGAGTTATCCAAATGCTAAAAGGAAGAGAAAAAGAACAAGTAATCTAAATCATTCACAAACCATGCTATTAATCCCTGGATATAAAACCCTAAACTGTGGAATAAAACAGTCATTTTTCTACTAATTGGCATATCTCAGACATGTTGTTTTTTTATTTTTTTATTTCATTTTTAAAATGTTGTAAACACTGGAGTTATTTTCAGGAGTATAACCTGGCTCACATAATAGCATTAGAATGGCTATCAGTACTTCTTTGTCATTGGATGAACATCTTAATACTGTTAACTAAGCTTTTGTGGTAATTACATGAATCTTGGTAAAGGACAGTAATGAACATCGCTGGAGGCCCTGGGGAATGATTAAACTCTGATATTTGCCACATATAACATTATATGAAAACATAGCTATCAATGCATCTGTAATACCTCTGCAATTGATCTTCTACGGCACATATTCCTTGACTTTATTTTCCTGCCATACTAATGCTATATAGTTCTACTTCTCAGGATTATAATTTTCTTATTTTAATCTCCAAATTGATTTGACGAGAGATAGAATGTATCCAAAGTTCCAAAATAGATAGATCAGGATTCTCACATTTTAAAAAGGTACATCATTATGAATATTCATTTTTAATGTAGTACCTTAAATAGGTGAAAGGTTTGCTATCTGCCTTTTAAATTTTTCTAACACTTTTCATTTCATTTAAACATAGACAGATTAAACACATGTCATGAAATACCAGTCTAATATAATAGATTTGTGCTTGCCTTGGTTTGATTGGGAAGTGTTACTCTAAATCTTCAAATAAATAGTGTTCACTCTTGAATTTTATGGCATAAATCATTTTATTGGGTTGTGTCCTAATCTTGTGACTAAATGAGGATTAAAGCACACAACCTTTTAGGGCAGAAAATAGCTGACAACCATTTTTAAGATCATGGCTAAATAAAGCTTAATTTGCCAGCTTTTGTTTGACCTAAGAAACACATTGATGCTCAGGTAAAAGTAACTTTATGAGAACAACCTCTTCAGGAGCACAGCCTGTCTCGTTGCTGTGATAACTTTCACTAACTCACATTGGACTTTTATTAGGACATTTATGAGCAGAGCAACATTAGCTTGTCTTTTAACCAACAGTGAACTGGCCTGTATTCACATTCATTGCAAATTACTTTTCCTCAGAGTAAATTGCCTATCTAATAGCAAATTATTATTCTGCTTTAGTAGAAAACAACCACATGTGGCAATGTGGTTCAGAAAAATCAAGGGATATTGCCAAATGTCGTATCAACATGATTTTATGAACTAACACGACTGCTGAGGAAGACTGGAAATTTTTCAACTTGTATCAGAGGAAATCAATCAAAACTAAAGCTCCCACTTATGCAGTGCAATTTCATAGATGTGTTTAATATCATAGAGGGATATAACTAGAATAAATATTATTCCCGTTTGCCTAGACTGTCCTCATTTATATCTGTTATCTGATATAATTGTTAATAATTCTGCCATTTACTCTAAAAAAGTCATATAGTAACCCTATGTATAATTATATTTTCCAGTTTATTATATATGTGGACATATAGAACATAAAAACTGTAGAGGCCAAATAGCTACATATGAATTCAATAGTAAAATAAACATCAAAAGTATAATCAACACTGAATAAAGGGTGCAGTCAAGTACTATGAAATTCTTAGGAAAGAGAGATTAATCGGGGAATTTCATTTAAAAGGCAGTATTTGAGCAGTCTTGAAAGAGTGCTATACTGAACCTAAGCAAAGAGGAAAAGGAGATGACATTTCACATGGAAGAGAGGTATATGACTTTACAAAAACTCTAAGTCAAGAAAGTCAAGATGAATCAATTTATTCAACTATATATTAATATCTATGGACAGGTACTGAGAGTGCCTTTAATGTAGATGGAGATTACATGTGACAGACTTTGAAGAACTAACCACAAAATCTGGGCTTTATTCTATAGGCAGGGAGAATCAATGATGTAATAAAGAAATAGAATTTGAAGATGGAAAGGGGCTGGAAAAAGCTAACAGAGTGAAAGAGCACTCAGAGCAGAGTTAGAAGGCTGTGTGAGTGACCCATGTGTGAGGTGATAACTGAGAGCTGAATTAGGGTGTCCATAGAAAGAACAGAATGGGGCTAATTCATGAGCCATATGAAAGAAGATACAACTCAGCAATTTTCATTTGCATAAAGCATTGTATCTGAAAGTACTTGCAATCAATTATCTTTGATTCCCACCTACTTCCCAGTGAGGTTTGCAAATGTAGGCATTATTATATCTCTCTTCCACAGATCCGTAACTGAGATTCCAAGAAATTAAACAATTTCCAAAATAACCCTGTAGATAATTAGTAGTGAAGATGGGGAGTGTGTCTTGATTCTTTGCATTGATTATGTGAGGTGAAGAATAAAGAGGGAAAGAAAATTCCAAAGTACAAAATCTGAGGAACTGGGAAATTAAAGTTTCTAGGAGTGAAATTAGAAACATCAGAAGACAGTTTAGGAATGAAAATGAGGGGTGGGTATTAAGGTTTGATTTGAGCTGATGGTCAAATCACATTTGAGCCTCTCAAAAAAAGCACTGAGGAAAAGGAATAAATTAAGGTGACAAAATAATCAAAGTTATAATAGTAGAAGTTGAAACCCAAGAAAATAAAAAGGATTACTAGGGGAAGAGAAAGATTAGAGCCTTCATGGCTAAACTTTAGGACATGTTAGCACTTAGTGTTTATAAACCAGGAAAGGAGATAAGTTGAAGAGTGAAAAATAAATAGACAAGATGCAAAATTATAAACCATGATAGAAAGCCAGCAAAAGGGATTGAGTCCAGAAGGAAGGGTAGGCAGCAGAGTGGAGTGCTGTAGAGAAATGGCAGAATAAGAAAAAAAAGGTACAAACTTGACAATAAAATCATTTGTAACCTGCCAGAATGCTTTTTCAAGGGAGGAGATAGGCACCAAACTTAAGGGGGTAAAAAAATGAGTTTGTAATCTAAAGGCAATGTATTCAGTCAGACGTTCATCAGAGAGATAGTCCTGGGGATACAAATAAATGTCAAATGAAGACTTGTTCCCAATATTGAGTGTGCAGGCGTACGGTAAAGAGGCAATGAAAGGTTTGTTTGAAGGTACTTGGGAAGGAGGAAGAAATGAAGTGACTTCACAGAAGAGACAGGATTGAGTAGGAAAAGCAATTAACTAATAGAGGAAGAACATCTTTTTATTTCAGATAAGAAGAAAGGATGAATACATATAAAGGCATTAATGAAGAGAGAGGGGACAGATTTGGCATCTTCTTAATGGTATAATCTTCTCTAGAATAAAAAGAAATAGGTGATTAAATACAAAATTGAGGGAGTGCAGCATGGAGTCTGGGTGTACCATAAGGATTTAACAAGAGGGGCATAATCACTGACTTCCCAATTTGGGGCTGGGTTAACCTGAATATGTGGCTCGTTCTTGTAATAGTTGGGACTCCTTAGAGGCTGGAATAGGAAAATATAGAAGTTGAGGACTTTTAATAAGGATGGTAGAACTTATCCAGGATGGGTTGTCAGGTGCATGAGGGAGCAGAGAATATGTTGATTGAATTGGCCTACCATGGCATTCAGACTGGCCGGAAGGTGACTGAAGTCTGAGTGAACTGTAGAGTAGTGGCAGGCAATGCTTCGTAATCTGAAGGTGTTTGAGGCAGTGCCGTGCCATGAGACGGCCTGGCCTGGGAGGTGGCTGTTTTGAGATGAGGTGGAATGAGCAATATAGAAGAGATGGACATGGATAAACAAAGCACACAGAAGCAATTTTTTCTAAAAACCTGGAATGAGAAGAGCACCAAAGATGGTGGCATAGGTAAACATGATTCACCTCCTTGCACAACCACATCAAAATTACAACTAAATTATAGAATAACCGTCACTCAGAACCATCAGATATATCAAGTTGAAAGGAAAGTCTGACAACTATGAAATTAAAGAAACCACATCCATCCAGACTGGCAGGATGGGCAGAGATACAGAACAGGCTGGTTCCACGTCTATGTGTGGTAGATAAAAATTCAGGAGGGGTATCTTGGGAGCGAGGAGTCCCAGCCCTACACCAGGTCCCCCAGCCCCGGGTTCCAGTGCCAGGAAGGTAAGTCCCCATAGCTTCTGGCTGTGAAAACCAGTGGGGATCAATTGGGTGGAAGAAACTACTGGAGTCCCAAGTAGTTACTCCAAAGAAACCCACACACGGACTTATTCAGAACCATTCCCTCTGAGCTCCAGCACTGGGATAGCAGCTTGAGAGGTACCAGTGACATACAAGGAGGAACAGAAGTGTCTTGCATCAAGGCGAGAGCTGAGGGACAACTTTTTGCCAGACAGAAAGGTGGGCAGAGGCCATTGTCCCTTTTCTGAACCCTCCACCCACAGAGCCACAGAGACAGTAGGTGGGTGCCATTTCTGAGACTCCATCAACCTGGCTAACAGTTTGCTTCACCCTGGAGTTCTCCTGAGGCTCTGTCCCACCCAACTCACAGCTGTTAACTATGCCTTTTTCATATGAATGGTTGATCTTGGCTCATGCTTCACAACTTCCTAAATCCTTTCAAACAAGCAACAGCTGGCCTCACTGAGCCTTCAACCACCATACCTCTTGCTAAGTGGCACCAGGCCTGGCACTAGCAGCAGGCAGCCTAGGTTCACAGCATGGCTTCACCTGGGAATCTCCAAGCCCAGCACAGGAAGCAGCCATCTCAGGTTGCTTTACAGCTCAGGCAGGGTGACCCCGAGCAAAACACAGGTCGGGGCTGCCCTTGACCTGCACCGCCCAGGAAACTCCAGGGCCTGCACACCCAGTGGACAGCTACAGACTACATCAGAGCACCACCACCCTAACCCTGCACAGCTAACCCTCCAGAGAGGGCAGAGGTTGGTGGCCCATGGTCACAGCCTGTCCTTGCAGCTGACTAACCTGGGTAAATCCCTCCCACTAACCTGATAACAGTAACAAGGCTCAACTACAAGAACAAGCTGTACTTTGCCCATGTAAGGGCACACCTTGAGTACCCAGCATGGGTGATAGGGGAGGCTGTGCCATTGGACCCTACCGGACACCTACTACATTAGGCCAGCTGCCAAAACAGAAAGCCATGGAAGCTCTACTTAATACATAAGAACAAATAGAGGGAGGCTTCCAAAATGTGGAAACAAAGAAACATGGCTCAAATGAAAGGACACAACAAAACCACAGGAAAAGAACTAAATGGAATAGAGATAACCAACCTATCAGATGCAGAGTTCAAAACACTGGTTATAAGGATGCTCAGGAAACTTAATGAGGACAAGAAATGCATAAAAAAGGTCCAGTCAGAAATGAAGGATACACTAACTGAAATAAAGAATAATTTATAAGGAAACAACAGTAGAGTGAATGAAGCCAAGAATCAAATCAATGATTTGGAACATAAGCAGAAAACAACCAATCAGAACAACAAGAAGAAAAAGGAATCCAAAAAACAAGGAGAGTGTAAGCATCCTCAGTTACAACTTCAAGTGGTCCAACATTCGCATCGTAGAGGTGCAAGAAGGAGAAGAGAAAGAGCAAGAAATTGTAAATCTATTTGAAAAAACAATGAAAGAAAACTTCCCTAATTTGGTGAAGGAAATAGGCAAATCTGGGAAGGACAGGGAGTCGCAAACATGAGGATGCAAAGAGGCCAACCCCAAGACACATCATAATTAAAATGCCAAAACATAAAGAGAGAATCTTAAAGGCAGCAAAATAAAAGCTGTTAGGTACCTACAGGGGAGTTCCCATAAGACTGTCAGCTGATTTCTCCAAAGAAAATTTGCAGGCTAGTAGGGACTGGCGAGAAGTATTCAAAGTGATGAAAAGTAAGGACCTACAATCTAGAATACTCTATCCAACAAAGCTATCATTTAGAACTAAAGGGCAGATAAAGAGCTTCCCAGACAAGATAAAGCTAAAAGAGCTCATCGCCACCAAACCATTATTATATGAAATGTTAAAGGGACTTATTTAAGAAAAAGATGAGGATCAAAACTGTGAACAATAAAATGGCAATAAATACGTATCTATCAACAGTTGAATCTAAAAACAAACTAAGGAAACAAGAAGGACAGAGATAGAATCATGGATATGGAGAGTGTTCTGATGTTTGCCAGATTGGAGAGGGTGTGGTGGAGAATGGGAGAAGAGGTGTGGGGATTAAGAAGCACAAATAGGTAGTTACAGAATAGCCATGGAGGTGTATAGTGCAGTATAGGAAATTGAGTAGTCAAAGAATTTATATGCCTGACCCATGGACATGTACAAGGGTGGGGGTATTGCCTAAGGGAATGGGAGGTGCTGGGTGGAGGGGGGCAAAGGGGAAAAATTAGGACAGCTGTAATAGCACAATTAAGAAAATATAATTTTTTAAAAAGACCTAAAATGAACCCTGCAAGTAGCATCAAGGCTTCAGTGATGGGGAGTGGCATCCTGCCCTTTGTCTTATATTCAGTCTGCCCAGGAAGTTATCTCTAATGACGTGAGTCCAAACGAAGATCTGTTTTCTCAAAACTCATAACATTTATTGTCAAATTCTTTCAACAGATACTTGGTATTACATTGAGTAATCAAATCTTTTGTCTGTATGTTTTAGCTTGTACTACTGGTTAGCTCCTGTTCAGGCATTTGTATGCAAATGTCTTATTTTACCTAAACATACTTTAAATAGCTTAAGTTCAGTACCATGCGTTGTTATATAGGTATGTAAATAGAAATTTTATGGGCTGACCTAATGCAGTCATTCCCATATGAATGCACTAATAGCGGCTATCTTCAGTGATTTTGGGTTACAAAGTGGCCAACAATGGGCTGAAGTCAAAAGAGGAAAATGGAAAGTCAAGAAGATCATAGCTTGGCACCCAATCATCGGGATGCTATCTATGCCCACCGTTGGCATAAACCATGGAATAAGTTCTATGCAATTCAACACAAACACTTAATGTGAGTTTCCTTGTGCACACACTTTGCTAAACATGGTAGCGCAACAGGAACCCAAGGGCAGGGCACTGGGAGCTCCCTGCCCCAAGTGCAGGTAACTCAGGAAGGGCATCATTTGTAGAAAGTGGTAAAATTATTTTTAAAAACTGTCTAAATTAAGGTTAGCTTTTCATAACCATGATGTGCCAGAACTTCTAAACTGAGTTAGAAACTTTTGCTGATCTAAGTTCTAAAAAGTTGATTCCGTTTCTGTTGAAGTTTACTGACAATACATATGTAAACATCAGCTTAGCACAGCTTTGTTGCTTAACCTTCAGTAAGCATTGTCTCTGGCGTGGAAGTCAGAGAACTCCCAATTACACTCAGCCCTGGCAATAGACTCAGCTGGAAGCATTCATTTAGAGAAGGAGTTCATAATAGCCTGGGATCCTATGCACTTGTTTTAGGCTCAGTGGGTACTCCAGCCCATATGGTACTACATATATCTGTGTTAAAACAGTAGATTTAAGATAAAGAATGGTAGTAGCGTGGTTGTAAAGATGAAGAAACAAGACTGACTGTGATTAAAAGCTACTTCAATTCTATTATTGCAAAGCTCAAAGCATTCTGCGATCCTTCCGGAGTTCATTTGTTTGGCAGTATTCCTTCATCTTTTTTTACTTTTTTTTTTAATTATGTTAATTTGTTCTATTTTCTCTTTTTTTATGGTAATATTTTTTTAATTTGTAATGTTTTTTACTGATGTGGTTATACCTATGAAATGCAAAACAGGAAGCATTTCTTTTCTGGCCATTATTGTTATTCATTTTTTTCTGTCTTCATTTCTTTTCTGGTCATTATTGTTATTCATTTTTTATGATTATTACCAAAAGTAATGTTGTCTTACAGTGGAGGCAGAGGGTATAAAATAGATCTTCTCCAGATGTCAGATATCTTCAGTGCACCACTGCTGTGACTGTTTCAGAGTTGAACAGAATATGACATTTGACTGCAGGACGTATACAGATACTCTGTGTATACAACCACATAAAAAACCACAATGTGAGCTAAAATGTGACGAGAGATATAGAAATACTACCAGGAAATGTCTGAGACAATGCAGGAAAATGAAGTGACTTCTAATCAATAGGTGAAAAGCCAGAAAGTTTTATTGGAAATAATGTGTAATGGATAGTGTTTGGATAGGTGGACATGGTGATGTAAGTAGCGGTCCAGGCGAGGGGAACGGACACAGGCAAAGGCTCAGGGCAGGGCACTCGGGGACACAGACATGGAACCAAGAGAAACATGATCCGACAGTGGTTCTCTGTCCTCGGGCTGGCACTCAGTCCACTGGAGCCACCCCAGCCAGGGCATTTGACAGTGGTTCTCAACCCTCCCTGTGCATCTGACCAACCTGAAGAATTTTTTAAAAATACACTTGCGTAGTCCACAGGCAGAGATCCTGAAGCAGCTGGCGGAGCTGGGCCTCAACGTCAGTACTCTGTTTTCTTTTTTTTTTAAATCTCCCCAGGTGATGTTATTTTCAGTCAGGTCTGAGAACCACCATGAATGAAAGGCTGTGAAAGAAAATAATGGACATTAAATATCCGAAATGTATGATCTAAAGATGTTTTTCTACCCTACCCCACATTCCCCAAAAAAGACGTTTCTTCACATATTAAAGAGCTTGTACTTGATTTAGCAGCCAATGAAGAACCATTTAATTTTTGGTTTGAGAATACTTTAGCTTTCAGAAAGTCGCATAAAATGGTGGTTTTGTTAATCCCAGTTTATAGCTGTGCCCTACATGCTTTGGGACAATTTTCACCTCAGACATGTACCAGCTCTGGTTATGTTAACTAATTGTATAAGACCATAGCAGGGAAGTTCTAGAATGAGGACCACATACCAATGGCAAGTAGTAACTGTAGGCTAAGAAAGGGGACAATGAGACAGCTTCCGCCTGAAGAAGAGCAGCCAATATCGGATGAGCAGAAAATGTGTAAAAGAACACCCAGGTTGTTTTCGCGCACGAGTTATTGCTTAGAATTCTTGGCAACACCAGAAGGCAGAAAAGTCAATCCGAGTTACTTTTTTTGAGGAAAAAGAGACCTACAATTTATGAAGCAAAGAGGCAAAACCCCAAACAGGAGTGGTTTATTTTAACTAGATTGCAAATTTGCCTGGCCAGGGCCCTAAAACATTGTGCGTCCTTATTGATAGGATTGTCAAATAAAATATAGGACACCAGAAAAATCTGAGTTTCAAATTTAAAAACTGAGTAAATTTTAGTGTAACTATGTCCTATGACTTACAGTTTTTAAAAATTACTCATTGTTTCCCTGAAATTCAAATGTAACTGGTGTTCTGTATTTTGCTAAATCTGGCAACCCAGACATATACCTTGTTAAGACTGAAATAATAGACAACATAAAATAAGGAGAATAGAGAATAATCGATATTTAAAGGTATAAAAGAGGGGGAAAAAGTCCCTTTTCATGAATAAACTTTATCAAAGCTAAACACAGAAGGGCTAACCCAGCTCTATGACCTGTGTTCAGTTCCCATGAAGGTCCACAGGAGACAAGGAAGGTTAGAGCTCGCTAATGTTTCTTTCATTCACTCTTCGAAGAGACCTTAGACAAGGCACCGCCCCTGCTCTTCAGAGTGCGTGGTGCCACCGGCTGCATCAGCATCACCGGGGCCTTGTTTGGAATGATGAGTCCCAACCTGCCCCCCATACCGAATGAGTCAGCGTATGCATTTTAACAAGGTCCCTTTTGATTTGCGTGCACAGTCAAACTTGAGAAACACAGATGTAGTTCTATAGTTTCCAGAAACATGCTCTGAGAAAGTGTAGGATCTGTCGTCTCACACATGGCTCAGGGAGGGTGTGTGATAGGCGTTCCTCCATCACAACGAAGGGAGACCTACTCGGTGCAGTCCTATTCGGGCTACAAGGTAAGGTTGCATTGGAACAAAGGACCTGTGACTTAAACATTTTTTTCAATTAAAAAAGAAAAGAAGTTTACAAAATAATAATCTAGTTCATTTCACTTTTCACATAGGGAAACTGAGTAACAAAGAAAACATGACTTTGCCTAAGTCTTATGCTAGGAATTGACAGATGCTGTTTAAGTCTCCTAATTCCAACCTTTCTACTTCCCCACTGTTAACTGAAGAAAGCGGCACAAAACACCAGAAATTTCCAGCCAACTGCTTGCCAAGTGTCTCCTGTACCTCAGGTGTCTTCTGGCTGGGCCTTGAATTTCAAAATAGGTGCCTTTTCTTTACACTCGTACCTAGTAACTTCCTCTCAAAGCTCGTCTAACCCAACAAAAAGCACTATCTGCTTTGCTGCCTGAGAAGTCTCCAGCTGCAGTTTTGTGTACACTGCTAACTGAGGGTACCCTGCAGGTTTGTTTATGGATATTTCAACTAATTATCTTGCCACCGACCACTGAGACAGATTTGGGTGACTGTTCAATTAAGAGTGCTGAGGAGTAATTAGGGAGAATACCTGACTGCACAGCCCACTCCAGTGCTGACATAGCAATGTGAACACTGACTTCTGAATGGGATTAATCACATAAATAATTCTCCGACATGAAATTACAGATGGTCCACGCATTATACCCACTAATGTTTGAAGGCATTATTTCCTGAACCTCTGCAATGAATTATACTACATTCCATTTTGGATTATTCAATTTCAGCACATGCCCTGCTCTGTTAGCAAGTGATCCTGTGTCCCTATCAGGTTTTGCAGTAATTTGAATTAGCTTTTCTAAAAAGAAAAAAGATTTGGACATGTCTAAGCCTTGAGAAAGACATATAAATGCCAGGTTGTGACCACAACACTTTGTGCCAGAGCCAGACCCCAGGTTTCTAGATCCCTTTCCCTGCTGGATAGATGCCTCACATTATAGCATCGACATTAAAGATTTTTCTAGAAGAATCAAATATTCAGCCATTCCCTCACCGTCATAGGACTGCCCCAGTTATTGTCAGTTAAAAGAAAATCTCTGAACAATTGAAGATCAACATAGAAGAGCCATTTCAGTTCGAACTAATTTATATAAATTTCCCTTTAATTTAGAAATCCTAAAAGTTCATCGAGAGAGGCAGGAGGGACAATGATCAGAAGAACCACCATACAGAGGAATTTTTAATCATTATTTTTTCCACAATGTTAAAATCAGTTATCTCAGGCAAGCAAGTATAAGGATCCTATGAGTTTATAGAGAACAAACCCTTAAATAATATTTTACAAATGAAGAAACAAAGTCTGAAAGAAAGCAGGTGGTTTCAGTTCATATAATTGATTCGTGTGATATATGAAATTATTCTAGAAAGAAAGCAGAATTTTGGTAAAGTTATTGCTCTTTGTTTGGTACCCTTAGGGCTAAAATGGAGATATCAAGGAAATGTAAAAGAATGTAAAATTAGACCAAATTTTTAAAACTCCAGCTGTATGATATTTGTTAGAGTAATGAATTTTCAGATATTATTGTTGAAAAACTATTTTCTTTTAATCTAGGCACAAATAAAAGAGTAACCTTGAATAATTTTGTAGCTGGGTTATTTTGTTCTATTTTGTTCAACTTTAGAATGTTTATTGGAAACCTATATCAAATCTTGCCTTCCCATATTTTCCTTACCTTTCCAACCTACATCGAAAGTCCATTTCCCCTGAAATGATTTTTATCTTCCATGTGAACCAGAAGCTATGTTCCATGCCTTTCTTTGATCATATGTCCTTCAAAACAACATCTAGTACCATAACAGATATTTCAGGTGTTTTAAAAATAATTTGTGCCTTCTCTTTGCCCCCGATAATTCCACTTCTGAGAATTTATAAAAGGAACTAATAAGAAATATGCTTATTAGGTGAGCAGCAAAGATATTCATTGTAACATCATTCATATTGTCCAAAAACTTGGAAAACTACCTCAAATATCAAGCTGACTATATAAATCATGATTTAATTACAAATGATATACTCTACAGACATTGAAAATACTTTTTTAGAGAGAGTGTTCATGAATTCTTTTCAGTGAGTACTTAAGCGGGAAATAAAAGGAGCTCCTAAAGCAGTATGCGCAATGATTTAATGTTCCTAGAAACGCACGTAAGTGGCCTATGCTGATAGATGAACCAAGTCATGTGTGAGTGCTGGGATCTCTAGTGATTTTAAATGTTGTTGGGGCACTTCTATGTCTTTTCTATAACGAATAGTAAAAAAATCATGAGAATTTTTTAAGGCTATGTAATTAATTCGCAAAATAAGTTAGTACTGTGTTAACAGAGGAAGCGTCACTGTCCAACGCTTTGTGCTTTATTTCAAGGACCTCTGTGAGGAGCTCACAAAGTGCATGATAAGCATTATCGTTAATCTTTTCAACTAAGGCAGAGAATTATTAACTTAGTATTTCTGACTTATTAACAGAATACAGAAATTGTCGATGTTATAGCTTTTAAGCACGAAATAAAAATGGAACCATGTTCACAAATTTCAGATGAGGTATACACAACCCACTGAATTTTAAGAACTAATTCCACAGTGGGGAAAATTAACTTTGGGAATAGATAAACCTCATGTTAAACCTTGGCTCTGCCAGTTGCTAACTTCACATCGTTTGAGCAAAATGTAAACGACTGAGTTGTGTGTATCAAACGAGACCCTTTATTTACGTAAGCCACCTAATAAGCATGAACACTGCTAGGAGCTTAACAAATTATAGTTTTCACAGGCATCCTCATCAACATTCTCATCATCTGTGCTCCTTGTTAATGAAAAGTCACCTATAGCACAGTGTCTTTATGTGCTGGGCTGCACTAGTACTGGTTCGCGGGGCTATAGTTGCCCGCGGGCCCCGCAGCCCACGCGGGCCTCGGAACGGTGAGCATTCGGAGCAAGGACTAAGTTGTGCTGCTTGGCTCAGAGAAGGCGCAGGGCAGCTGCGGCTTCAGAAGCCCCCTTGTGAAGTCACGAAAACCAGAGTGGGAGTTATAAATAGCGAGTACGGTGGCATTTTGCCCTTTTCCCACAAACAGGAGTGAGCAGGAGCTACAGGTCCATCTCCCCAGAGGTGCTCTGTATATTTCTAGTGATGAGGATTTTCGGTTCCAACCAAGACACACTGTTTTGCTGCCTAGCTCTCTCTTAGTTTTAACTTGTTCTTTCAGAAAATAAGGATAATTCAATTCCACTTACCTCATGGGACTTAAATGAATAATACATATAAAGCATTCTGACCACATTATGTTACATAGGCAGCACATAATATTATTAGAAGGCAGAATGTAATTACCTTGATTGGTATTTTTTCAGAAAGTAGAGCTAATACTCTTTCCTACCTGATGTGAAAATTCTTCTACAGCCAATAATCACTGGCATTGGAATGTAATTAGCAAATCTAGAAAGTGGCCAAATGTCAGGATATCTACACTGATATTTAATGTTTTTCACTTAAAAATTCTTTAGAAAGAAATAAACTTCCTTCAATACTTAACGCCTTATTTACTCCAAAATTTCAGGCAGTCTAATAAATGGAGTAATCGTTTCTCATGTCATTCTGACCATGAAACGCATGTCAGTGTGTCTGGTGCTATAACAATGAGATTCGTTTCTGTTTGTAAATCACTGGGGATTTGTTTGATGGATAGAGTGCCGGGGAGAAATGTACTCCTTTGTCAATACAAATAACCTGTATTTTAGGACTAGTATCTGTATGTACAATTATTTAGTTCATAGGCTCAAGTTGGTTCTTGCCCTCTGATGTTGGATTCAGTTTGCAATACATGACATCTGTTAATTTCCAAGCACAAAAAGTCATATATGTAAAATCTTGGCTTAACAAATTACTTCTTAAGGTATTAAGTGATTTTTCTTTTAGTGCATTTGCTAGAAAATCTATCACTTAATTTGAAGTACACCTCTAAGTACCCTGCAGAATGTCATGGCCTTAATGTTTTGACTGAATTAATGAATAAAGGGAAGTGACGTCACTATTGACTCCTGGAGAAAAGGAAGTTTCAGTGGCTACATATTAAGGAAGACTTGTTTTTTATTACAGTTCATTTTTGCCTAGCAATATTTGGGCATTTACAGAATCTTTTAGACATAAATATACATAAGCCATAAAGTTTGCCTTTGGGAACTTCAATCCCACAGGGGTGGGTGTGGCAAATGGACTGTCACCTAAGAGATGCCGATAGTGCCATGATGGACAGTCAGGCGTGGGACTTTGTGGGTGTGAAATTCCGACTGTAGTGGGGATAAGAGATGATTTTACATGTTACTACATTTAATTCAGAAGTTAATCTATAATATCTGACAGATATATTTTTCTTCTGATGAGATCATCACCCTGGTGTTCATTTTTTCTTTTTTCTCATTCTCTCTTTTAGAGACGCCCAAGCAGATGGCCTGCGATGAAGTTTCGAAGGGGGTCTGGCCATCCTGCCTATGCGGAAGTTGAACCAGTGGGAGAGAAGGAAGGTTTTATTGTATCCGAGCAGTGCTAAGATTTCTAGGACAGAACAGCACCAGTGCTGGCTTACAGGTGTTAAGACTAAAATTTTGCCTATACCGTCAACACAAACAAACAAACAACAAACACAAACACACAAGGGAGGCCTAAGCTGCTATAGCCTGAAGAAAACAAAATTTTTGGACAAGTCCAGCCCAGGAAGGGTACAAGAAAGACTAAAACTTATACAAGATACTAGTTCCCACTGAACATAGAATTCCCTAGTGGGATGGCATCTGTCGTTCACTCAGAACATCTCCTGTGGACTTATCAGAATTATGACAAGATTGCAGTGCTATTGTCTTAGGTGCAGGGTTGCAAAGGGATCAAGAACAAATACTAGTAACAAAATTTTAGTTCACAAGGGATCTACACCTTTGGTTCAAATATTCTCCTCTGATGTCTCAAAGGTAACTGTGTTCCAAAGCCTGAACCCTTTCACTCAAAAGAGCAATGATGAATGTTTCAAGACTGCTGAGAAAAAATAGCTCATGCAGGAGCGAAAACAAACAAAAAATAAGAGATTTTCTGTCTTTTCATCAGACGTGTGGCCAAAGGATTGTGGTTTTCTGGTCTAGATCCACCTATTCCAACAAATTCATTACTTTATAGGATGAATCTTTTATCTGCACAGGGGGTTTAAACAATGCTTCCCCCATTCTTGTTAATGAATGCCCTTTCTATGATCTGTGACAGAATTTTCAAACTTTTAGCCAAGGATTAGGAATGAGGGAGAAGCAAAGGAGGCTTTCCATTCTTGCTCCTTAAAATAAAACTTCCCATTTGTTTTATGAAGCATGAAGTCTTATGAAGCCACAGTTGCTCTTGGCTGAAGGAAACAAAAGGATGAATAGTTCCTTAATCGTTTTTGAAACAAAAATGTTAAGGGATTCTAAGTATATGGGTATTTTTTTACTTTTTGCCATTTCAGTACTAAAGGCCCATCGCATTGCCGATTCCTTTCTAAGAAGCCATTCAAGTCAGCATGTCCCTGGTGATAAAAGGAATGAAAGAACCCTGCTGAATCATACAGTAATTTTCTTTAAAGCACATAGTAGTTACATAAATATATATATAAATATATTTTTGTTTATAACTAACACAAGGCAGGCTCTTGTGACTCTTAAGAGTGCATTTTGTCATCAAGACAAAACAAATGCAAGGTGCATTACTGCATACTTCCATAGAGTTGTAAAATAATCCTTAATATTAGAATATTTTTATGTCACTTAGCAAAAGTGGTTCAATTGGTTGCAGTGCTGATCATCTTCCTGCCTATTTGAGCCACCCTTCCGTTCTTACCAACCCCTCCCCTCCCTGGCTCAATCCAGCAGGTGCCAAAATCTCCTTCAATGGAGCTGTCATTTGCCCTGTAATGTAATGAAAATCCAGATTTTGAAATTTCCCCCTGAACGAAGACAGAAAAGACATTCGTTTGAGGAGGAAGGTGGTTAATATATATACCGAGCTCCTAAAGTTTAAAATTCAGGTACTATGTATACAATTTCATCAACATCTTAACCCATGAAACTTACATCCCGTGCCAAGAAGCTGTTGGTTTTTGTAGGGTACAGTGTCTACCATTTGCAGATTCGGGTATTAAGAAGCAGAGATGTCTTAAACAGCACTTTACTAACAGCTTAGCGTCTGTACACAGTGTCTACATTGAATGACATCAGCTCACTAACCGTATCATATCTCTATTCACAAATGCCTAATGTAAGCTAGTGCCATTTTCCATCACATATATTTTGCTTTACATTTTTAAGTACCCAATGAAGGTGATGATTTTTTCCTAATCTACTTAGTTAATAATTGCAAAAAAAAATTAACAAGCAAGGTGATTAAAGGATGTGATGACAATCTCTCTGCCGTAGCTTCGTCCAGTTTATATGAAATATCCCGACTCGTTTTTTGTGGAGTAGGTTTGATCAGATAGTGATAGCCAAATGACTTGCCAATGTAACTGGTGCAACTGGTATTCTACAAAGACATAAGGGACACATAGACGATTCCTTTTAGGATAAGATGATGCTTCTTTCACTAGCTTTTGTGGTAGGTGTGGCTTCTAATAGAGGTTGATTGACAGTTATATAAATCCTGCCTATATATCCAACTTCTTACACAATTCTTTGAAGTAGTAATGTTATCTTGATAACCTCCCATCTTCCACTTTGGATTCAAAAGAATTGGGAATTTTGTAGAAAAACAAAAGCCTCTGAATTGTTCAGTGAACCTAAGCACCAAGTAATAGGGACAACTTTCTGGAAGGAAGAGGGCTGCTCAAGTGCGGGAAAGCTTCCTAACAGAACTGGGAGTGCAGGGAGGTAAGACATTTCTGTTGTATATGACCCTTTTAGTGGTAAGGGGAAAGGCCGGCAGAATCCGTTTTTTCATGAAACCTTCATTTTATTTTATACTTCTCTGTTTGTTCTTGGTGTCCATTTATTAAAAAAGAAGATCAAACATACACAAAGTTTCTGGGAATTCAGAATAGACACTGATGCTTTGAACTTTACATATATTATGTATTAGAAAGAGCACATCTGTACATTGCTTAATAAACTATGAACAGAGAGAGAGAATAACAGTTTTAAAAATTGAGAATAGCAAGGTAGCACATACAAACTTCTGGAGAAATCAGCTGATTGTGATATACAGGAAGTTAGTTATTTCATCTTAATTGTAATAATTACATCCAATAATTAGATAAAGGTATCAAAAGTCAAGAAAAATATCTTAAGTCAACCAGATATCTGTGACCACAATGTAGGTTTGTTTTTGAAGGATTTGGACTCAGGATATACTAATAAATAGAAAACTAAAGATAAACAACAACTTACAACTTACCCTGGTATTATTTTAGTTTGAGATACATAGGGCGTTTGATGATCTCTCACATGTAGCTTCTAGAGCTAGGGTGTCCAATGTTATATCCACTAGCCAAATGTGGTTGTTTAAATCCAAATTAATTAACATTAAATAAAGTTCAGTTCTTCAGTCACACTAGCCACATTCAAGCTCTCAGCCACCACACATGGCCTGTGGCTACTATATTGGACAACACGGAACATTCCCATCATCACAGAAAATTGTATGAAGTGATACTATAGAGCTCTTTCATTTCATTTTCCTCCCCTTTAAAGAAAAAGAAGAAGGTGAAGAAAGAGATTTAGTAGCTGTTGGCTATATCTAAGAATTTTTATCTCAGAAAGGCGTGATGGAGTAATGAAAAAAAGCAGCTGACCCAGCTTTGAGTTTCCACTGTTATTTTGACAAACTCACTTTAACCTCCATGAGTTGCAGTTTGCACTTTGGGAAAATAGAAACATTTTTATCCTGTATGCCTTTCAAGATTATTATTATGCATATTGACTAAATGTACAGATGCACTGACGTTTAAAACCTTACATCAGTGCAACCCAAGTAAGGCAGAGCTACGGGTGCAGTACCAGCACACATTTGCATCCAGAGGAAAAACGGTCCACCGACGCTCAGCGCATTCAAAGGCAATCAGATCAGTGCGTTTCCTGAGAAAGTGCCCAAAGAGAATACATTCAAACCAAACAGCCGAGTTGCTTAAATTTCTTTTTTCTCATCTCAATATTTTGTCTTAATCTCTCCTCTGCATGTCATCTCCCCCAGCTATCTGTCCTCTCCCACACCAAAGTCCCCTTTGCCTGGCTCAGTTCTTTATTATGTAGTCACTTAGCCTCTCTAGTTTCTTCTGATTTCCCAGTTTTTTCTTCACAGCAAAAGCGGCCCAGAAGCTGACTAGCTGGCTTCTCTTTAGAAGGAAATTCCTCAAACACAAATACTTTTCAATATTTATCACTGTGACACAAATGTAAGGGGCTGTCACATTAAAGTATAAATGTGTGGAACTTAATTTTAATTGTAAAAAAACTTGCAAATGGAGACTATATAAAAGGAATAAAATTTATTTAAATTATGCTAATATACAGATAATATATATTCTCAGATTAGTATAATTTATTAAATTTTGGCAAAAAAAAATCCTTATGCTATTTCCTCATTCTAAAAAAATATAAATTTCATGATACCCCTGGGGTCTAAAGTATATTTGAGGAAAAGTTTTGCCAGAAGCCATGTTGTGGTTCAAGACACTTCCATTCCATGATAAGAAATGAATATTTAAACAAAACTAACTGGGAAATAGGTCCCGTGGTTATGATTTCTTCCTCCCGTGAAATGTTATTTTGCTTTGCATTCCATCAGACGTTTTTCACGTATTTTATCATGATGTGCTTTACTAATTCCAAAAGATCGCTCTTGCTTTTTCTTTCTCATCCCTGCCCCTTACTCTTGGCTTCAGCATTTATATGCGAGAATCATCGGAGGTCATCTAATCCAACTTCTTCATTTCCCAGATGAGAAAATGGAGGCCTGTAGAGAAAGGTAGTTTTCCCATTGTCTGAACTAGGCCTTGAACTTGAAACTCCTGTGAGATGATTTCTGTTCTAATTCTCCTCGGCTACACACCTTTGTCGGCACGTGGGACCAACCGAGCAGCTGAGCAGGCACAGTCCCTCTAAGAGCTAGCTTTGTTTGCTGCACGACTGCCTGCTCCGCCCTGCCAAACGGTGGGCCCATCTTCCTCTATCATGTTGCTGTCTCAAGAATGGTTCCATTTTCATAATCACCAGTGATTTCAAGTTCTAGCTATTACAGGGCCTTTTCTTTTTTTTTTTTTTTCAGGTTCCATTTCCCCCACTCCTACCTGTGACTATCTAAGTTAACAATGAATGCTATTTCTCTTTTGCCATTGAAGCTTTTTCTACCTTCATTTCATTTCTTCCCCAATATACCTGAAAAGAATAATCTTCATAGCACGTTTTTTGCCATTCATATAATCACAATTTTTATTTGCTTTTTAAACTGTCTGAGCTTTATTGCCCTAAGAAGGTTCTTTTAAGCAAATATGAGCTCTGTGGGATTACCTGTTACATATATACTAATACTCCATTGTGTTTGTAAAGCACTTTACATTTTACAGAGCACTTTGATTCATTACTGTATTTGTTTATTCATTCAACCACTCAATCAGCTTAACTCTTTATTGAGCACCTACAGGAGCCAAGCTCCTGTACTAGATCTTGTGGTGGACGAGTATAACAGTAAATACAAATGGTGAGAGATCAGGTGTATGGCTGATAATTGAAGTATGGTGAAATCCTCAAACACAATTTGGCAAGTAGGTACGATCAATATTATTACTCTATCCAATTTCCAGTTCCAATTTTCTACTCTACTTAGATAAGGAACTATCAAGGATTTGACTGAAGAATGTTTCTGAAATATGGTACATTAATGCGGGCACGTCTGTGCTGTTTGCTCTATTTCCAATGATCTGTTAATTTCACTGATGAGAAAGGTTACTCATTCAAAGTTGTGCCAGACCCAGGAGGACTTTTCAGACCTCTTGAATTCTTTCTGACTAAATATAATAGTTCACTTTCTTGCACCAGTATTTCTGTTGTGCCTTTGTGAATTATTAACGTTATATTTTAAGATATTTCAGAAGCACCAGTGTATGAAAGAAGCATTTGCACTTTAGGTGTGTATGGCTGTCTGTCATGTATTAGACTGTCTCAGGTGTTCTCAGCCTCAGCACTACTGACCTTTTGGGACCCATTATTCTTTGTTGGGGAGCGGGGGTGCAAGTTGTCCTGTGCATTTGTTTCCAGGCTTCTGTTAATTCTGTTAACTATATGCCAGGAGCTCTGTCTCTCTTTCTCTTTCTCTTTCTCTCTCTCTAGCGCGCACGTGCACACACACACACACACACACACACAATCTAGTTGTGACAACTAATGTCCCCTAGGGTGGGATTCAGAAATCTCTTGGATTAGCTAGTGAGCTTAATTTTTATCATAGACAGGTTTTTATGTACAATAAGACTTGGAATCATAAACTCTTTGCATTAGAAGGGATTGTAAAAAGTCACTAATTCAGCTACAGTCCAACACTGTTCTTATCTGTTTCTCCATATCTCGGTTTTACAAATTTGTTGAGCGAAGATGGAAATATTGGTTATCTCTGGAAACTTGGGGATTGGCTTTCTGGCGGGTAGCGATAAGGCCGTCCGGCAGTCGGGTTTGCTGCTGTGACAGCCACTGCAGTGAGTTTTGCTTCAGTTTTTGGACTTGGTGTCACAACACTTCAGTGTCTCAGAGACTTGACTTTAAGGAGTCTTCTTCTGGTCACTGCAAACATTGTTCCTTCATCTTTATCTTCAAAATGTGCAGAGAAGTTGAAGTTTGGTGCTTCTAATTTTAATTATGTCTTAATGGTGAGCTTTCTATTTCTGATACTGATTTTTTATTGTCTCTCTATGGAGGAAAAAAAAAACAAAATAAAAAATCTTTTCACTATCCCAAATAATTGAAAATTGGAAGTTTCAGATCAAGCCAAAGTTCCTACTGATTTGATGTGCCTTATGTCAGTTTCTCTGTAGGGTTAGTGATTTCCGGTGGATAACTCCGAATCCATCCATTTGTACTCGTGTCTTTTCTACACCAATTGAAATACTTGGTTAAAGTTATACAAAACCTGCTACTTAAGAACAATCCCACAAATAACAACAGCCCCCCCAAATGGACTATCAGGTCTCCCTTCATTCCTTTGTTAAAAGACCAACGCAGACTTTCAAAGCAGTCATAATCATTGACTGCAAGTCACAAGCATGGATACACAACTGAAAGCCTCGATTACAAAGTCAAAGGGCACAGAATACTGACAAGCACACCCAGAGGGAGCTCTCATAAGACAATCATGGAAATCAGGAAAACATAACTGAGAGAGCCTCACGTGTGTATATAATTCCCCATTCTGCTCCTGTCATATCAGACAATACAGTATTACATACCATTTTGATTAAACAGATCTTCGATTTCAGCTTAAATTGTAATACAATTGCCTAATTATTGCCTCACATAACTTTTAAACCATATAGTGCCCACTGTTCTCACAATGATTATTGCAAAGAAGTGAGATGATAATTATGAGAATAAAGTCATATAATTTCTTAAGTCATTTCTCCGTAGAAGTTTATGGAATATATCATCACTTGCTTCTTAATGTTAATTCTTGTTAATTTCCAGATCATTGTTCACACTATAAGATTCTATGTTACTTTAAATCCAGAATAAAAGGCTTGAAAAAATAATGCAAATCATATGCTGGTACTCATCATTTTCTAATTTCTAAGATTTATAAACAATTAAAAATTACTGAAAAGATAACCTCTCCTAATGAAATACAGTAAAAACTTTAACGTGGCAGATTGCAATGTTAATTTTTTAACACAGCCTCTCCTTTCCCTAGCATTATAAAAAATATATTTATATCACTTATTCATCATGCAGCTATAAGCCTTTTGTGCCTATGGAATAGACACATAGCATGATACTAATTTTAGAAGTTTGCTATGTTGGGAAAGATATAAACTTAAGAGTGGGTGGATGCGGATGATTCACAGAAAAAAATAAAGATCGAAACATGCTATCAGGCAGAATTTTCAACTTCTTCAGAGCAATGTGCAAATAAATATTCGATTAGGATCAGTTCAAATTTAGGTTATTCGGGTACTGGGGCACAGGTCCTGCAAGTTATGCTAGAAACACATGACATGCAGAAAGTAACGGATGCCCCCAATTAATCAAAAACTTGACCATCATCCACCTGTACCTGTCCTACAGCACCAATCCTAAGTCTCTGAGGCCTTTGCTGTAGGGATCTGGGTTACTTGCGGTCAGGTAATGACCACAAAGAGACTTCCCTTCTATCTTCCTGCGACTTACAATGTTCTTTGGTTTCCTTATACCAGAGGCCATGGGACAGCCATAACACACAGGCAATAAAAAAAAAAAAGAAAAATTGAACTAATTTTTTTTTTGAGGGAAAGATAAGAATGGGCACTTTCGACTAGGGACCCATAGCAGGATCTCTATGAAGTTTGACCATGTCACGACCTTGACTCCAGGACTATGGTCTAGACATAGTAGTAGAATTTCTGTGATCATTTTAAAGGTATTTGAACAAAAACATACTCAAATGGTCATATTTGTAGAAGGGTGATAAAATCGCCAATTAAGTGTCCTCCACCAGGCTACTTGGAAAATACCATTAAGTGAAATCAGAGCTTCCGTTGCTAAGAAATGGTAAAATCATTTTAGGGAAATAAGTTTCTTTGGACAGACATTTTGTGTATATTATAACGAAATCTCGGGGCCCTAGTTGAGATGGGAAAGTCTTTCATAGGTTGGTCAGGACACATCTTTCATTTGCCTCATTTGAGGCATTTGGACAGTGCCTGGGAAGTACACTATTTTCAGAGGGAAAAAGAGACAGCCTGTTTTGCATGCCAGCTGGGATCATGGGAACTCCCAATGCCAGGAATTTACTACTGTTTCTGGTAACTCTCTGCTTGTAGTAATTTGAAATGTTGAAGTGTGAAAGGAGAAGTTGGGCACCCAGGGGGCTGTCTGTGTTTTATGCCAGTTGCACCAGCACACAGAATATTTGTAAATGCATTTCGAAGTGGGTATAATTGTAGCCTTTGTCAGAATCACAAAGCCCACTGTGGTGCTGCTGAGAGAGAACACTGGGGGGAAATCTGACCCTCTAAACCCAGTCAACCTCAAACAAGGCAGGGATCACTGAGTGCGTGAGCTCAGCACATTGCAAGTTTGTTTCTCACTCTTTTCCAAAGCGCCGTCCGTCCATCAAATCAAGGACGCGTCTTTCAGGCAAAGGTTAATTTTGCAGAAGTTTCCCAAAACTTCATTTACTATAGGGCTTGGAAAACTGAGTCTTTTGCAACCTACCGCAGTCCTCTGGGCATCATTTCTGATTCCTTTGCCATGTTAATGAGACGTTCTGAGGCCGCATTCTTTCATGAAGAGAATAACATGTGCGTTCTCCATGATGACCTCATGCTTGATGTACCTGAACCTGCAAATGTAAAAACGATTGTATCTGAATTTGCACTAATGGTGTCTGATAGCAGAAAAGGTGTGATCTTTATTGAAATCTACTGTTTAAATTCAGTAATTCAGATGCTACATACTTCTGCAAGCTTCTTGATTCTTTTCACTGTAAGAATAATTATCTAAGTTTGAATGTATTTCCATACAGCCCATTAATTGCCATCTCTCTTTTACCTGGAGATCCTATGATTGCAATAATTCATTAAAGTTTTCCTCACACAGCTTCTTAAACCAAGTTTTTCTATAATTCTTCTGGTTCTGCTTACAGTACATGGGAAATCCTTTTTTTTTTTTTCCTGAGTAATGATTTTGTAAGAAAGCCAGTGTATCTATCAACTGCCATGGTGATATAATTCATCTTTAAAGGTCTGGAAGTGGGTGGTGACCAAATGTTACCTGTGTTCTCTCTGTTGAATGCTATTTTCAGAATTAAATCATGGTTTGTTTGTCTGGTTTTTTTTCACTTTCAGTTGAAGTCAACAAATTTGGGATTTTAGAAGGTGGAGAAGGGAACAATTTGTGTAATACTGCTGTCATATTTAACTACATATTAAAAACAATAAATGATCATTTTGTTTTAATTTCTTAAATATGTTTACCCTTGTCTTTCAACATACTTTTGTTCCCTTTCCACCATTAGTTTTAGAAACATTTTACCTGTTGTAGAAGAAAAATCAATGAAGTGTCCAGAGCTACGGACTAATGACAAAAGTCCTTTTTCTTCTACATCTGCCCTAGTGTGGGGACTGACACCAACTAGAATGAACTCTAGAGAACGAAGGACCTACAGTGGCATAGATGCAACTGCTTGGAGATGCGGTCCCTACCCACAACCCACAGAGCCCAAATGTTGAGTTCTTCTGTGTCAGAGAGGTGGGCTTTCAGCCGCCAGCTTTAATCCAAGTACTGGAAGTCAAGGAGTTTCAATTCAGCCCTTGCCTCTGTCACTAGTCTTGGTTTATGAGCTCTAATGACTTTCCACGTGAGTTACTGAAGTTTCTCAGATATTCCGTCCCCTTTCTTAAACTGGAAATGATGGTACTTATTTCCCGGGGGCTTTTGAGTGTGTGCCTCAGCTTTTTTATGGAGAATGTCCGAGGTGAGATGTTATGACTTCCAAATGTTCTTTCCCTGTTTCCTCATCCACCGCCTGTGGATTATCCTTTTAACAACCACCAAGCGCGCACAGGCCCGAACCCAGGGCCTGGCAGCAGGTACCGGAAGCTGTCGGGAAGTCCAGTCAAAGGCGGAGCCGTTGCTCTGTGCAACGCCATCCCGATTTTTAAAATCTTAGCTCTGTATGGATCTTTCGGACTGTATTGCTTATACTCCGATATCATGGAGTAAATTCAAAACTGCAATTTTAAGTGGTGTGAATTGTCTTTATGATGCCAAAAGGGCAAAGGTACTGCTGCAAGTCATGCAACTTTCCCTAGCAACAGAAAAAAAGGTAAGGTGCTTTTAAAAATCATTAATGTGTGCCATTTCTTTAAATAGTGCAGTGCAAGTGTTAAAGAAAAATGCTCATGACAGTCGTACAACTTTTAAATTAGCTGTAGGTGTATGTCCTGTGAATCTGGAAACCACGTCTCCTCCTCACAGGTCGCCTATTTCAGAATCAGAACCTTCTGACAGGCAGTTGGGAGTGTTTTCCCCTCAGTTTATTTAAACAAACATTTATGAAATGTCTAACCTGTGCTATAAATTCTGCTTGGCTCCAAGGCTACAAAAACAAGAAAGATGAGGTCCATGATTTTGGTAAGCCTACAGTATAGTGGGGAAAACAAACATTTAAACAAATATGGGAAATAATGGTCCCAGGATAGAAATGTTTACATGATACGGTGAGGTCATAGAAAAGGGAAGATTTCGCTCAGTGTGGAAGGGGCCAGGAAAGTTGCCACAGAGCAAGTGATATTGAACTTGGTCTTGACAGGTGAGCAGAATTTCACCAGGGACAGCACAGATATATCAGGTCAGCTGGCTGTGAGCAAATGGACTGGCTGTGGCAGAGGGAGCAAGGAGAGGATGGTTGAAGAGCAGGCCAATGCCAGAGAGTTAAAACCCTGGCTACCTCCACAGGACTTCAGAGTCTATCTTCAAAGCAGTAGATGCAATTGAAAGTGTCTAAAGAGGAGAGCCATACCATTCAAACTATTTCAGAAATATCACCCAGTAGGCAAAGTAATGGGTGAATTGCAGGGGAGAAAGCTGAGAGAGCATTCTGGAGACAACTGCTCAAGTCTGGCTGCTGATCCATAACTTCTATTTTTTCTTAGTTCTCAGATCTTCACTCCGCATCTCCAGACCTCAGGCCTCTACTGATAAAACCCAAGCCCATCGGCATGTGTGAAATGCCCACTCCCTTTCAGCAAATTATACATTTTTCCCCAAAGTAATAACACAGCCCAATTTGCCAGGTTTCCACGTGAAATCAGCTAGACCTGCCAAGGTGTACCAATCTATACAATAAGAACTCTCTTTTTCATTGTCCAAAAATCCAGGAAAACCCAGACAATCAAGACTGCCCAAAGTAGAGGTTAACTTTCTTCCTTGATGAGGATAAAACAGGATAATGACACACATCTATTTCCTTCTGGCCAATATAAACTTATTAATCAAATTACGTGCAGTAAGAATTTAAGGTGTTGTTCATGAAGTAAATGACCCAGTGATTTTGTTTGTTTGTTTGTATAAGGTTAATACTTAACCTGCCAAGCGATCCTCAGAATTAATGAATTAGTCGATGCTCTGTGGTTATCACAAAGTTCAGTGAGTCTGAGTTAAAGGAAGACATTGGAAAGGTCAAACGGTTTCACATTCAGAAGGGGACCTGCGTGCGGCACGATGGATGAAACCTGCACCAGGGGTACCATCGAATGTTATTAAAGGGCAGAACCAGATTTCAGATCCAGCAGGGAGACAAGGAAGGCCGGGACTGAAAAAAATGAAAGACAACGCCTCAGAGACGTGAAGCAGTCCACAGCGAGAGGAGCTCAGTGCAAACTGCCTTTGGATAATTTGCAAAAATACTGAAGTATTTCGGGGCTCTCCAAGGAAGCAGATAAATACAATTTAGTCATCAGGGGAGTTATTAAGATGTCAGTCATGAACCCAGTCGTTTCCCATTAACTGGACTCTGCTTTTAAAGATCGTGGCCATGCACTTCAATGCATTCTTTTTCGGAGGGTGTGCCCTGGAGATGCAAAGGGCTTGCAGAGGTACAGAACCCAACGTTTACCTCCCGTATGCCTCCCACTCGCAGGTAATCAGACTTCCTACCTGCACCCCGCTACCCTGGGGTGGAGCCTGAACATAGGCAGGGCAGACAGGAGGGCAGAAGGAGAGAGGAGATGGGATTGCCAACGGCAATCTACTGCCCTGGCTGACGCCGATTCCCCGATGCAGGCAGTGGGCACGTTAAGCAATGTCGTCTACGCATGTGCTTCTTCAACTCTAAATGTAGGGCAACTGTAGTTTTGGGAATTTTTGTAAATGTGTAAAAAAAAGAAAAACAATGAGGGCCCCTTAGAGTCTGCAACTTTACGCCATGGAGGAACCCCACCCTCCACCTAGTGACTGGCTTATTATTTTCTGATTCTTATCACGTCGAAGACACACAGAAATGTAGTTGGCCACCTAGAGTAAATACACTTCACAAATGCCAACATCTCTTGATAAATGTTAATTGGCCCCTTTTAATGTGCATTCATTCCTCTTAACAGCTGCATCAAACTTTACCTAGAACTTTTAACACTTCTACCAGCTATTCTCCTGACAGTTTTTTTCAGGGAGCTTTACAAATATTTGGGGGTTGCAGAGTAACAATAGGCTATTTTTCTCCCCAGATTTCTCTGTACGGTTGCAATTTAAATTTCCTTCCAAAAGGATTTATTGTGGTGCTAACCTTGATAGAATGTGAACGAAACTTCTCCAACTTCAGTTCGGCTGTTAGCCTAGAGGATGAGATGCACAAATTATTCTAAATGCCATAAGACCTTGCATTTTATTTCCTTCTAGAATGTTTTAAATCTGTGTCAGAATGCCTTGAAGTGAGACACTGAACAAGCAAGAGCACAACGCAAGAATCAGAACTAGTGACTTGCAAAAAAAAAAGAAGCATCGCTTTTTGTAAAATGATGTCATTTCGAATTTAATTAGATGTCATTTAAAAAAAAACAAACCTGTTATTTGAACAGATCTCAGCGGGTTAAGCGGTAGCCAGCAAATAAGAAAGGAGCCCCGCTGTGAGAGAAAAAAGTGAAAAGGAGGGCTTCAATATCACAGGAGACTCCCAGTGGCACAGAACACAATAAAGGGGCAGTGGTGGGGGGTGGGATACGTGGAGGGGAAGAGGAGTCATGTGGCTTTTCTATTGTTTTACGTTGTGCTGTGATATGAAGCTTTATTGAGGCGCTGGGGTCGGAAGGGGTTCCTTTCCTTCACTTAGATTGCTGCAGTTTGATTTTCTTGACATAAAAGCCCAACTGAGAGCTAACCTGGTTGGCAATCAGGGCTCAGAGAAAGCCATGCAGGCATGCAGGTCCACCTAAAACAAGCAAGAGTGTCCAGCGGTGATTGCTTTTTCGCCCTTCTAATTAATGTTCAACTAGTATTCCCTTGTTATCAAGAGATTCCTCAGAGGCATCTACTCTCCAGTTTACACGGGTCCCTTTCCTGAGATCAGTTTTCCCTCTCTGCCAATTACATGAAATGGTAGGCCACCTGACACCGATGTAGCAATGAAGCAATGAACTCTGTGCCATCTCTCAACTGACCTCTCAGAGCCTGAGTTTCTTTACTGATAAAATGAGGTTGAAATAATACTGACTTTCTAGGATTATTGTGACAAATGAACGACCTAAAACATTTAGTGTTGCGTTATACCATAACACACAATAAAAGTTACTAGTTATGCTATCGTTATGGTTTTTCAGTGCATGAAAGATACATTGATTCTGGTAGCAAAAATGCTGTCTTGATCCTTAAGAAGATAAATTTAAGGTCAAAAACAGAGAGGAACAATGAACTGAAAGAACTAGAATTGCACAGGAGGAAAGCTACTCTCTGTAGAGCCTTCTTCGTCTCACTGCAAGTCTCATTTCTCTCCACTGTCTTTGTCAGTCTATCCTGTATCCATTCTGAGAGATTTGTCAGAGTGAAAAGGAGGTTTAAACCTCAGTTATGAAAAATAAAAAATGCCGAAACACAATAAGAAATCTTTATTAAGAACATTTGGTTATGGAATTTAAAGTAGTACCTGTGCGCGCACACACACACGGTTAACCTCGAACAACAAAGAGTGAGTCAAAAATTCATCTCTAACTTTTGACTCCCCAAAAACTTAACCACAGTTGACCAGAATACTTATAAATAACATAAACAGTTGATTAACACATATTTTGTATTATATGCTGTTTTCTTACAATAAAGTAAGCTAGAACAAAGAAACTGTTATTAAGAAAGACATAAGGAAGAAAAAATACATTAACAGTCCTGTTCATGTTTATTGAAAAAAGTGGACCTGTGCGGTTCAAACCCATTTTGTTCAAGGGTTTACTGTACTTAAGTCATTTATTTATGGTTTTACAGAAAAATAAAGTAAGCCTTCTGAGTGTTATTTAAAAACTATTTGTACCTGTCCGTATCTAATTGCCCTGTTTGAGGGCGGGATTAGTTAGGTTTCCGTGGGGGGCCCTGTGGATTGGCGAATTTGATAGTTTTGCAGGCTGCAGGGCATTGAAGCTGTTCCTACTTATCTGGTGCCCACTTACCTGGCTGAGGAACAGTTAGGGCGGGTGTCTAGTTGTCTGAAGTGGGAGAGCCCAGTAAGGGAAGTGGTTGAAGTGTGGACTTAATCCTCAATTGGCTGCTGAGAAGGAGAACAGACCAGCCTCCAACCAGTGCCTCAAAACTGAGTCAAGAGAGCATTAAAAAGAAAACCATATGACAACAAAATACTGAGGATTTTGAGAATTGGTCAGATTATGGCTATATCTGAAGGAGGAGCCAATAGTGCTTGCTAATGGGTTAGATATGGGATGTGGCAGAAAGAGGGATCCCCAGGAAGCCCGGCGTTTAGGGCGTGAGTCTGGGAGAATGGAATTGCCAATAATAAAGATGAGCACAACTGAAAAAGAACAGGCTTGTAAGGAGACATTAGAAGCTCAGTGTCGTTGCGTTTGAAATGTCATTTTGTTTTATTTTTACAAGACATCTAAGTGAAGACGTTGAACAGAAAATGGATTTATGGGTCTGAAGTACAAGAGAGATGTCTGGTTTAGAGATACAAATCTGGGTGTGTCGACATAAACATGGTATTTAAGGCCAGGAGACCAATTAGATCATCTAGGAAGTAAATATAGAAGAAAAAAAAAAGTGGCCTAATGACTGACTCTTGGGACTTCCCAGCATGCAGCTGGGCTGCTGCGGAGGCCCACACGGCAGTGGAGACTGAGAGCCGGCGCCCAGCCGAGCAGACGGAAAAGCAGCGAAGTGGAGCGCAAGGGGCCCCGTGAACCAAGCGTTTTGAGGATGTAGAAATGTTCAAAGTCACTGGTAATCAAGTACACATTAAAATGACAATAAGATACCATTTTGACTACTAAATTAAGAAGTGAAAGAAGCCCTGACTGGTGTGCTCAGTGGGTTGGGTCCCACAGACCCAACAATTTCCGGCTCGACTCGCGTTTGGGACACATGCCTGGGTTGCAGGACAAGTCCCCAGTTGGGGGCGTGCAGGAGGCGACCTATTGGATTGATGTTTCTTCCACACGTTGATGTTTCCTTCTTTTTTTTCCTCCCTTCCACTTTCTCTAAAAATAAATAAATACTTTTTTAAAAATAAGTAAAATAAACACTTCATGGTGTCAAGAACGCAGTGAAGTAGTTGTACCAATTTAGACCATAATTGGGAAAATAACTGGGTTGAACTTCCTGGAAAGCAATTCAGTATTATATAAAGAAAATTTTTATACAAAGTCTATATACTGAAAACCAGCCTTTCCTTTTCTAGGAACCTGCCCTAAAGAAATACGCAGAAACTTCGATATAGTTTTATACACATGGATGTTCACTACAGAGTTATTCGTAGTAGTGAACTGGAAAAAAAATATGTTTTCAACAAGAAAAATTATTTTAAAAATTAAGAGTCTAATAAAAAGTGTATATTATAGCCCAGGAAAATAATGATTCAAAAGTATATTTAATGACACATGAAAGTCCTCGTGGTACTGCATTAATTGAGGAAAATAAGAAAAATTCCTTTATCATAATAATAATAAAACTAATCATTACCATTTATTGGGTACCTACTGTGTGCAACACTTTGTGCTAATAATTTATGTACATTGCCCCTCATTCTATAAAGTAGGCATTAGGAGAAAGTGGAGCCTCAAAAAGTTAGTTGGGCCATATTTTATTACCACATTTTAGAACTGATTATAGCAAAGAAATAAAATGATAACCAAAATATAATCAGCCTCTGCCCTGGTGGAGGGTATAGTCTAAATTCAGGGGACAGCTATTTAACAAATTATTTTGTTAAGCCCATCATATGCACAAATATGTGAACAATCTGTGATAAGAGCCATGAAGGAAAAGTACCAGGTTCTAAACCAGCATTTAAAAAGATTGCACCCAAATCCAGAAGTTAGGAAGGAAGCGAGCCCCTAATTCTCTGAGAATTCTATCACTGCCTCTCAAACATTAGGATACCATATTTCCTGTGTCCGAAATTAACCAATTAATGGTTTTGAAAAAGAAGGAAATTATAGATTTCATATGTGATTTAATGTCTTTTTACATTTTAGCACATAGCCTTCCCAATAATTTGCATGATATAATTGACCTTTAAAATAGCTCACTGAAATATTACTCATCCATTTAAAAAAATGAAATATCACTATTTGCGACAGCCTGGATGGACCTAGAGGGTATTCTACTAAGTGAAATAAGTCAGTCAGAGAAAGACAAACACCATATGATTTCACTTATATGTAGAAATAAACAAAATTGAAACTAACTCACAGATACAGAGAGAGAACTGATGGTTGCCAGAGCGGAGGGTGAGTTGGGGCGCTGGGTGAAAGAGGTGAAGGGGTTAAGAAGTACAAACTGGTAGCTACAGAAGAGTGACAGGGAAGTGAGCATAGGAAATAAAGACAATAATATGGTGATAACTATGTGTGGTACCAGTTAGATTGTTGAGAATATCAAGGTGAACACTATGTAAAGTATATGAGTGTCTAACCACTAAGCTGTACCCCTGAAACCAATACATAAAAAAATATATATATATATTCCTGTCTGGGTAGCTTAGTTGGTTGGAGCATTGTCCTGTGCACCAAAAGGTTGGGGGTTCAAGCCCTGGTCAGAACGCATACCTAGGTTTTGGGTTCGATCCCCAGGCACAGCGTGTACAGGATGGTGGGGGGTGGGGTGGGGGGTGGCAGTGCAGCTGATGGATGTTGCTCTTTCACATTGATGTTTCTTTCTCTCTCCATTCCTCTCTCTTGCTTCCTTCCTCTATAAAATCAATTATAAAATATCCTCAGATGAGGATGAAAAAAAATTCTGACAGTATTTTAAATTCTTGATAAAATGATAAATAACAGTAACATTTTTTACATTCCAAAATTATATAAAATCTCCATTTGCAAAATTGACATTTTTAGACACTTGTATTTTTTAACCAATTTTGTGCACTTTGTTCATATATGACATTAACATTTTATAATGCTGTACTATGAAATTTGGGGTTAATTGCACTGGTTAATATATAGTATATAATTATCATGTGTGCTTTTTGAGTGACCTTATATATGCTACCTTTTTAATGTCCCTTATTACATCTTGGTACTGGAAAAAAATGCATTATAAAACACAAAAAAAAGAAAAGGAAAGAAAAGGAAATGGGGAGGGAAGGGAAGG